>CBVK0104160078.1:0-21510 GCA_900067695.1 Picea abies
CAACACTACATACCATACAACCACTCTCATGACTCCCTTTGAAGCAGTATATGGACAGAAGCCACCTTCAGTTCTCTCATACTTACCAGGTACCTCGAAGGTCCAGGCGGTTGACCAAACACTTACCGTTCGAGAGGACATCCTTCGTACCCTTAAAGAGAACTTGGTCATGGCACATAATAGAATGAAGCAGCAAGCAGATCAAGGTCGCTCTGAACGTCAATTTGCAGAAGGGGACTAGGTGTTTCTGAGACTGCAACCATATAAGAAAACTTCCCTCAAGGACGAGCATTGTCAGAAGCTAGCACCCAAATTCTATGGCCCTTACATAGTTCTCAAGCGTGTGCGACAAGTCACATATCAGTTAGCTCTGCCCAGTCAATCGAAGCTACACCCTGTTTTTCATGTTTCATGCTTGAAGAAGGTGATTGGAACCAGGTGCCAAATTCAAACTAACCTTCCAGAGTTAGCTGAAGAAGCCTCCATTTGGCTATAGCCAGAAGCAGTTTTGGACCAACGTGAGCGTCGCCTACATCAAAGAACCATCAAGGAAGTGCTAGTACAGTGGAAAGGCATGACTCCAGCAGATGCCACTTGGGAACCGACTACCATTCTGCAGTAGTTTCCACATCTCAAGCCTTGAGGACAAGGTTGTTTTTAAGGGGGTGGACATGTTAAGGTCCTAACCCGCACATAGGTAGATCAATGTATTTGGATGTAATAAAGGTCAATATTAATAAGGCCTTTCAATAAAATAGAATAAGGCAAATGTAAGAAGACCTAATAGAAGCTTTCGCTTCTAGAAGGATCTTCCTCTAGATGCTTCTCTTAATAGACATATCTAGTATAAATAAGAGGCGAGGGTATGAGAACCCTAGCTTGGAGATTATTGTAACAGAGCGCTACTCTACTGGAGGTTGCCCCCTCAAAGAGGCCTATGAACATTGCTATCGGAATCAAAGTGTTATTTCTGTTGCTATTTCGTATATCATTTCTGTGTATTGTGAAGGAAGATTATGCTGGATATTTTACTGTCATTCTGTCATTTCTAGCATTTTATTTATGTTTTTCATATTTTATATATTTGGTATCTTGCAAAATACCTCCCACAGCTACCATAATATTAACATCTACTACAGACAAACTCATATGGAACAAGTACAAGTTTGAAAGAAACAAGCCAAGCATTGATTATATTAATGAGAACAAGTAAAAGTACTTACAATCCTTTGAGTGAAGGTGCAGCAGCCTCTTCCAATTCTCCTTGTCCAACCCCTTTGCTCAATCAATCTCCATTGATTGCTTTGATGGCATCTCACTCATGAGATCATAAGTTTGATGTAATTCCAATTTTCCATTCTGCCTTTCACCATGAGAAGGCCTCCTTATATAACCTTGAAGAGGTTCAACCACTTGAGAGATATTTGGGATAAGTTGATGATTCCTCTCCTTCAGTTGAGGATCTCCCCTAAGATCATGCCTTCACCATCTATTCGAATCCAACTACCTTCATGATTTGAGGGATTCTTCCCTTATTTGCCTCAACAAACCTAGAATTTGCTAAAAAGAGGGTAGTGCTCCCCCATAAGGGTGCACAGGGTGCTCAAGCACTCCCCCAAAGAGGTTCAGGGAGCACCATCACTCCATGATAGTGGGTAGGGAAGCACTCCTCTCCAAAATTCATTTTTTGAGTTGTTTTTCCAATGGTAAAAAGCTTGTACCTCTTGTCAAGTGATTTCTCTTCTTCCAAACTATCCTTTGAGGTGTCTTTAGTGTCTTCATGATGTCGTTAGAGGCACGACATATGAAAGATGGAAATATGATGTTTTTTGACACTTTCAACACTTATAGTCAAGATGTGACACTTGCAGACAAGATACGACACTTACAACACTTGTAATGACAACACTTACGACATTATCGAAGTGAGTAATGTTGAGGTGTAATAGATTGCCCCCCAAACTATGAAGTTAGAAGACGATGATGACTGAAGTAATTTGTATACTTTTTCAAGCAAGAGTATGGACGCAAAGAAATTGGAATAATCTATACATAGCCATCAAAAAAATATTATGATATTTTTCAAAACCCAAGGCAGGCATACCTATGCTTGAGTGATAAAGACTTTTTTGGTATGGCCGCCATAAAATAAACTGCAGATCCATAATTATATTGAAAAAATGGTATAGCCACTACAGATACAATGTTGATATATACTCCTATGACCTGAACTGATTGTATCCATGAAGAATACACAGTGGATCTACAAGATGACAAGACATAGCCATGACCAATACAAAGTGGATCTATGTAATAGTATATGTGTCATAGTTCAAGATAACTCCTTCGCAACCTGGGAAAAGTACATATAAGAGTGAAAACTCAACCTAGGGTCTTCGTATTGATCCTGATGTAGTATGAATATAACCATCTGAATAGATGTCCTGATGTTGAACATGGAAGAAACCACTTGATTACCGGTCAATGATTTAAACCGTTAACAAGCACGAGGGAAATCACCATTGATGTTAATGATTCCCAAGGTACTCTAGTAAATTCTGACAAATGTGAATAGATGAGATGAATTCAAAAATCTATGGAATCATCTGATCATAGGTCAATGATGTAAACCCCCTGTAGGACATGAGGAGGCTTGCCATTGAGGCATGTAGGTCCCAAGGTACTAACTAGTTTCTATGTCTAGTTCCTAGATAATGTGTTGAAGTCGATAGGAATAGACTCTTTGAAGGAGGGCCTTGATGTATCCCCCATCAATGACATGAAACTGACACAAATATGTAATTGGTAGATCAAATGAGCATGGAATGACATTAGTATTGAAACGAGATATTTGTGATGGATGAATCTTGAGGCAGATACTTCCCTTGAACACTGAGGCACGATAGCAAAAATGTGACATGGACCAAAACTTGATAATGTAGTGGATGCTACAACTTTCGTTAAGTGACCCAAAGGAGTAAAAGAAACTCAAAGGATTGGCTCAGTGCAGAGGTTCAACAAATTAAAATGTGTGCAAATACAAAGTGACGTGTTCAAGGGAGACCATAAGAGTTACTGGTAGTGTTCTCAAAAACTACTTGGCTTGCTTCTTTCAATTTTTCCCCCATCCAGATAGACGAGTACCTCTTTTTAATTTAACAAGCTTGAGGAGGGTAACACTTCGATATGACTCACCTTTGGTAAGTCCCTCCTCCTTTGTTTAGCGAACTTGAAGAAGTAAGGGTTCGGTCCTGTATGGGTCGTTCAATGTATGATTGTTTAACAAGTCCAAAGAAGGTAAATTCAGTGGTTTTTCATATTTAGAGAGTCTAAAAACAACTTAAAGACGACTCCAATGTTGTCCTTTTTCATAATATTAGTCTTACGAGGTTGAAAAAGAGATAAATTATCAGTCGAAAGACACCCTTTCAAACCTTTTAACGAGTGGGAAAGGATGCAAGATCACTCGGCAATATTTTCATGTTTAGAGAGTCTGAAAAAAGCTCAAAGATGACTCCAAAGGGTTCTTTTTTCGTATATCCATGCGAGTCTGAAAAAGTGATAAAAGTCTACTCTGTTACATTCTCATGTTTTTTTCGAGCACAAGAAAGAACGAAGACCAAGCTCGGTATGCCCCCATCTTGAAATCTAGTGGCTTAACTCTAGAATGATCATCAAAGGATGGAGACATGCCCTCCAAGCTTCAATTCATTCATCGACTTTGAGGTTGTCACCAATTTCTCTACTAGACAGAGAAAAAGGATAAGAATGGATGAAAATAAGGTTCAAGAGAGGTGAATGTTTCATTTTTTAACAAGCTTGACACAGAAAAAGAACTATGCTCATGGTGCTGGGTTCAATCCCCATATTGTTGTTTCATTTTTTAAAGAGATTTCCACAAAGAAGAAAAACTATCCTTGTGGATTCTTCTTGATCATGGCTTCCAAGAGAATAAAGCTCTAGAAGGATACCATTTCAAGGAAGAAAAATCGGTCATGGCTTCCAAGATATCTTCACTAGATGGAAGAAAATCACTCTGGAAGGAACACATGTTGAGGGCCACAACAGGGATAAGGAGATCAAGTTCCAAAAGCCTTACCGAAGAGATCACCATGTCAACTACCAGATCCAAATCATCAGAAGTCGAAGGCATGGGAGATGATGGAAAATCAACATCAGGAGGGAAGATAGACTGGATATATGCCCAAATTTCTTCACGAGGAGGAAGAAAAGAGGATTGATGATGGTTATCATCTCAAGGTAGCTCATCAATGCTCAACATTTCCATGATAGATTCATCTGAGGGAAAAATTGGTGAAATTTAATCGATTTCAGATGACAAGGAACTTAACCATGATTGCAATGAGGAATTGTCAGGTGCAAATAGATGTTGGTCATCTGATGAGGGAGAATAGGGTTGGACAGAAACGTATGATGTTTTGGCTGGATTAAGTGGCATGGTGTCACCGAGTGCAATGAATTCCAATGGACTAGGTATAATCCAAGGGTTAAATGATTCCAAAGATTGATAAGATGTGGTCGAAATCATATCGACAGTGGAGATATGATGTGTAGTCGGTGGAAGTGGTTTAGGGAAGGTACCCATGAGGCTAGAATCTTTCAATAAGACAACACCAACGCTTTCATATGTGATCTTGTGGTCTCCCAAGAAAGGAATATTGTTGGTAACGGAAGCACGAGCATCGGTCATTCAAAAATCCAATTGATCAACAATGACAGTTTTGCCCTGATGAGGAAATTGCACACATCGAAAGACCAATGAGGTAATGATAGTCATAGCATAAAACCAACTTCTTCCAAGTAACAAGTTGTAATTGAGGGGAGCATCGACCACCTTGACATTAACAATGATAGTTTTTCCACCCAATTGGATGGGCAGGGACTGTAAAAGCCCATGGGTATGAAAACCTCACCCATCGAAGGCGAGTAACATCATTGGGGATTTTTCAAGTGTGGGTGATTTTAAACCTTTCCAACACGCTAAAGACATGACACAAGTTGAGGCTCCCTCATTCAGAATAGTTCGGTGGATTTGTTGATTGTGAACAACAACATCAACTTGAAAAGCAAGTTGGTAGGAGAGGTGAGACACATAATTTTCTAGGTTAAACATGATATGGTTGGACGACTCATGATCAACAATGCCAATAGTGGCCAAGAGCATTCTATGTTGACTAGGGTAGTGTTGTAGAAATTCTAACGCAGACATAGAACATGGTGCTTGAGCCAAATCTTCAACAATGTCAATGTTCTGGGCGGCATGTGAACTAGGATTAAAGGTATATTTTCAGATAGTGCTCATAGGACAGCATAAGATAGAGTCAAACATAGGTTTCTCAATATGAAGTGGTCCAAATAGAGGATTAACCAATGGAGGACTAACGGAGGATGGTGATGGATCCTGTAAAGTACCAGTACCACTAATATCCTTTCCTTTGTCAGGGTTACCTAGTGTGTCGTATGTCTTAGAGAAAGTGTTCAAATTAATCCCATTAAACATATAAATATGTGCACTCGTCAAGGCCTCATCATGAGGATGGTTAGAACTATCCCCAGGAGAGAGGGTTTGAGCAACCATGGATTGCTACTATGGAAAAGGCCGAGTAAGAACAACGGGTTGTGAATTTCCCTGGAAAATTTTGGCCACTTCATTGCGATGTGGACATTCTCAAGTGTAGTGATCATCACCACAAATTATACATGGGAATTTGAGTTTCTATTGTGGCTGATTTTCGGTAGCATGTGTTTGAGATGGATTTTTGGGTTGTTCATTGTTATTAGAAATTTTTGATTTATTTTTTGTCTTCTTCTTACCTCCAGATTGTTGTGAAGGGGAATATTGAACTACATTCACCTCAGATATTTGAGTTTGGGGGGAGGTAGAGGAGATTTTGGTTGATTGGGAAGTAGATTAAGTTTTGACAGAACTGATAACACCGTCCACATGAGATGAGGATGACGACTTGGATGGATCAGTATTAGCTTGAGAAACATTTGGAAGAAAATCATACAAAGTACCAGATTGTGAATAAACCAAATCTAGGTACTGAGCCCAAGCAATGGTTTCTTCTTCAGTGAACGCGCCACCCATAGAAAAATCATGAACGATCGGGGGTAAAAGTGATTTAGTAAACCATTCCTCTAGTAATATGTCAGGAATGATTACCTTGATCATCCTTCATCATCATCTCCACTCATGAATATGGTCATAGATATGCACGAAATCAGTTTGACGAAGGGAGGTCAAGAGTCCATTACCCATCTTGTAGCGAATAGGTAGTTGAAAGTGCATGAGGAAAGACATGGCAAGGGAATTGAAATCATGAAAAGAAGCACATGGTAGTTCAATATACCACTTTGTTTTTAAGTCTGTAAGTGTTCGTTGGAAAATACACAAACGTACAGAATCATCCATGAGGGAGTTTGATGAACACCACAAATTGAAATTCATCACATGGTTATTTGGGTCTTCTCCATATTTTTCGTCAAATTTTGGAATATCAGAAGGGAGTTTATCTGGAATGAATGGCCAAATAGGTGAATGAAAAATAGGATCATTAGTTAACCGAGACAAGTCTGGGAGATCCAATGTTGCAAGGGAAGGTAGTTGTCAGTTAATTTGTAGATGATACTGGTGTGGCATAGGAACACCAGTAGGACCATAAACTAGGTTAGGTGGATAGTTGTAACCAGTAGGTCCTCCTACATATGGTTGTTGCTGGCAAGGATAAGTAGGATTTGATGATGAATGAGAAACATTTGCATAACCCGATGGGTTCTGAGCATTATAAGGCAGGTGATTTGCTTGCCCAACTCTTCCTTCTTCTCTCAACTACAACTACCAAAGTTTCTCATTGAGTGAGCAAATTAGTGAGTGAGATAATGAGGTGTTGGGTTCCTCTATTTATACTTTCTAGAAGGTGTTGGAAAGGAATCTCTTTTGTCTTCTTAGTGTTTAAAACCACTTTAATTTGGCCTGGGGGCTGACTTCTTAATTTCCATAATAAAATTAGGGTTTGACCAATCCTCAAAAGGGGATTTGGTCAATTACAATGCCCGACATGATCAATCCACAAAAGGGGATTTATCTAATGAATAATTACTCAATAATAAATAGAATACTCTTTGTAGTTACAATATTTCAACACTCCCCCTTAACAAGAAGGGTATTCTACAACATCGTCAAGAGTGAGAGAGGGAAAAAACATCAACAACATCTAGAAAACTGATTGCATATCTGTAAATCATCAAAAGTTTTTTCTCATCATCATCATTCACAAAATGAATTGGATTAACATCATCATCTTCATCAACATGAGGTTGAAGTAACATAATTATATTCTTTATCATGAGGCTAAAGTAATATCATCAACATATTTAGCATGAACCTAAACTAACATCATCATCTTCAACATTAAATCTGAAATAACATCATCATCATCTTTAGTAAGAAGCTGAAGTGGAATCATCATCATCATATACATCAACATGGATTAGTATAACACTAGTACATCATCATCATCAATAACAAAACAAGGTTGATAAAACATCAACAACAACAATATCACAACACGAAGGCCAGAGTATCATCAACATCTACACAGGGCTGGAAATATTCAACACGAAGTTGGCATCTTAACAACATCAACATGAAGATGTCATCTCAAAAACATCAACACGAAGCTGGAAATATTCATCACAAGGTTGGCATCACAAAAACATCAACACGAAGATGGAAATCTTTAGCACAAGTCTAGCATCACAACAACATCATCACAAAGCTGGAAATAATCAACATGAGGATGGAATCACAACAACATCAACACAAAGATGGAAATATTCAACATGAGGTTTGCATAAAAAAAACATCATCATGAAGATTGAAATATTTAGCACGAGGCCGAGATCACAACAACATCAAAACGAAGTTGGAAATATTCATCACAAGGCTGGAATCAACATCTTGTGGTACTCTAAGAGATCCAAAGGATCTGTCCAAGAATCAAAAGATTCCCTAGGATATAAAATCCCAATAGAGCTACCACTACTAACCAAAGCTAGCATATACATGCATAAGTACTCTAACATCTCATCCTTACAGAACTTTGGGATCTATCCACAGATGATTAGTCCCCTAGGATATAAATTCCTAACTGAGCTACCCCCTATTGGTCAGGATACCATAGTATCATCAACGCTACTCCCCCTTTCGAGGGAGGTCCTTTAGGACTATACCAATATTGTCTCGAAAGTGATCAAACTTTACATGATACAAAGGCATGTTCAACACATCTGCAACATGTTCATTTGTGCCAACATAATGGATCTTTATGGCTCCTCTCTACACCATATCACGAATGAAGTGATACAAAATATTTATGTGCTTTGACTCATGATGGAACACATAATATTTATACAACTATGGTTATCGCATAGGATCATGATGGCTTCCATATCCATATCAAATATATCTGTTAACAACATCTAAAACCATATGGCTTCACCACTGGCAGAACATGCTCCAATATATTCCACTTTTTCCATGTTGGGAGCAATACTAGATTTATTCCTACTCTACCATGAAGTCATGGCTGATCCTAGATTTAAACAACATCTTGAAGTGTTCATTCTATCAGAAACACTTCCATCTCAATCTGAATCAGTATATCCATAAAATTTGAAGTCATGATCACTAGTATAAAAGAGACCAAAGTCCAACATACCCTTAAGGTATCTCATCACATGTTTAGTGGAAACAAGGTGAACATGTCTACGCTCTACCAGATACTGACTCAAGGTGTTCATAGAAAAACATATATCTGGCCTGATATTTGTCTAATACATCAATGAACCAATAATTTGTGTGTGCAGAGTAGCATCAACCAATTCTAATAAGGTATCTACTAGGAGCTTCAACTTCGTTTCCATGTGTCTGTACATGGATTTTTATTCCAACGTGTTAAAATTATTCATTATTTTAACTCCATACTTCCCTTGGTTAAGGAAGATATTCTCTCAGCTCTACCAAACTTCAAGACCTAAGAGATAATAAATTAGGTATTTCATCAAATTTTGTAGCGAGTGTTGGGTTACGAAAAAGGTACAAATATCTTCCTTTTTCCCACAATTCATGATATGATTTTGATTGATTCTTTAGATAGTTAGGGATAGATAGGAAAGAATATGATTAATATGTATTTTAGGGTTGTTATTAAAGTTTTATTAAATAGATTCTAATTTACGATTGGAATGGTTTGATTTTGTTGCAGAATTGGATAAATAACTATCAAGGATAACCAAAGAGATTTTGGCTATGCACAAGCTATTGGAGGTTGAAGACTTTTTAGCTGTAAAGCAGTTTGAAGATAATGCATTTTCTATATTGTAATTTTATAATAGTAAAGCAATCCTGAGGATCTTTTGATCCTCGAGATAGCTTGATTTACCCAAACTATTGTAATATATAAGAGGGTAATAGATCCATAAAAAAGAGGAAAGAAAATGCATTCAAGGAATTAGATTCAGAATTGTTCTGCGCAAACAACTTTTGTAAATGTTTACCAGCCATGGAATCAATGAAAGTTTTGAGTGTTTTTATCATTTCTGTGCTCTGAGTTTCTTGTAGTAGTACTTCTGAAGACCGAGGGCCCAGTCTGAAGGAGATACTATCTCGTTCTGTAATTGTATCAGTTCAAAGTTTGATTTCCATTTTTTGATTCAGATCTCTTTTACAATAGCCAAGGATAAATGCATAAGTGTGTTAATGATTTTATGATTGTTTGTGTATAAAAGACAAACATTTCCTTTAGTTATTAATTATTGTCATTATGATTTCCATTTCTGAATTTATTGCTTGATAGTTCTTTACATTTTCATCCACGTTGTTCCTTTTCCTTAGATTTACAATTGTTGTTCCTTTTGGTTAAAGTTACAATAGTTGTTCCTTTCGACAAAGTTACATTAGTTGTCCCTTCCGATTATATTATAATTGTTGTTTCTTTTTGTAGATAGAGTAATTTTTCATTTCCTTTCCAGTAATCAGAATTCATAATTGATAGTTAATTTTGCAAGTCCTTAGTTAGATTCAATTACTGCTTTCTAGTTAAGTGAATTCAATACATTAATTAGTTCCTTTCCATTTCACAACATCTTAGTAATCAGATTTCAATTCCATTTAGTTCTTAGAATCTTTGGTGAATGTTTGAGGAACTTGATTGTTGATGAACTCAGATTTGGTTTAGTTACATGATTTTATGCTAGCTGCATAGACTTTGTTGATATTCTTGAGATAAAAGATGAATCTCCAGGTTGATAAATTAATGTTAAATTAAGGTTGTTTTTAGGACATCTTTAGACCCCAACATTTTGGCACTGTTTCCGGGGAGAATGTCAAAGGTAGCATAAGTTGTGTCTCTGGAGGACCAGGTATTGAAGATGGAAGGTAAGAACCTACGCAGGTAATAAGTAAAATGCTTATGCCAACGCTTACCTCTAGTTGACACTTAAGAGGCTTCATAGTTGCTTTTTTTTCTTGAAATTTCTTTTGTTTTTGTGTGAAGTGTGTATGACTAGAAAAAAGGATCTTGAAAAACCAAAACCCCCACCAAAAATTACCAAAACCCAGGGTTCAGTGATGCTTAGAAGAAGCACTTTCATAGACGAAATCATCAAAAAGGGTGAATCTCAAGCTTCGGTTGGACCTAGGAAAGGACCCTCCCGAATCCCTTAGGCAATAGTTTCAAAAAATATGACCCACGCTGATATTCATAGAAAAACTGAAGGGACTGAGCTGAGCTTTCAAAATACAGATCCCCCAACATTGAACCCCTTAGAAGAGGGAAGCTCTAATAATCTGGAGGAGAGAATAGGAGAAACTTGTAGGGTTGCCAAGGCATACCCACCACCACCACCACTTGATCCCAAGTCTCCTGCGAAAGAAAAAGGAATATCCAAAATCCCAGATAAAGGGAGTGTAGTCAAATTCCTTGGAATACCAAATAATCAACAATTTCAAATAGAATACCCGAATCAATAACCTCCTGAAAATTGTTGGCACATTTTCGATCAAATGGCATAAGAAAATCAACAACAACCCCAGACCTCTACGCTAGAGTATCCAATAGTTGATCCAATTTCTAATGCCCCCATGAAAGAAATCCCATTACAAAACCTTCCAACCTTCCATGGATTGATTTCAGAAGACCCAAATGCATTCCTATTTGAATTTGATGTCCTATGTAGAGGGTATGACTACACCTATGAACCACAAAAATTAAAAATATTCCCCTCTACCTTGAAGGGAGCAACCCTATGCTGGTTCATGGGATTAGGAGGTGGAACCATCAATTCATGGGACCAAATGAAACAAAACTTCTTGTTAAAATATCAAGATTATTGTAGAACCAGAGATCTAAAAGATGAAATCTTTCAAATGACTGCGAAAGAAAATGAATCATTAGAAGAATATGTTGAAAGATCTCAGTATAATTTGCAAAGATCACCCTATGGTACATTACTAGGTGAAGTACTCAAAGAAACTCTGATCAAAGGCATCAGAGATGAATGGGTAGAAACATTGAATTTAATGGGGAAAGGTGACATTTATTAGGAAACTTATGAAGATATTTTTCTATTGTGTATCAGGTGCTCATGAGGAAGTACACCGACCAGGTCAGGAATGCAGATGTACCTCAAAAGAAATAACAATATCTCCAGTGGGGGTGTTACGCGAGTTGAAGTTGGTAATCTCTTAGAAAACTTTAAAACATATATTTTGAGCACTTCGACTACTCAATTGGATGTATTGTAGGCCAAACAAAAAAAGGTAGAGGCAAAGCAAACCTTGGCTATATTTTTCCACAGGTGCAGAAAGAAACATGGTCCAAGGGAATGCCCCTTGGATATAGTTCAGGTTTGCACTATTTGTGCCAAGGATCATGACACAAAGGAATGCCCATCACTTCCTAGATTGAAATTTGTATTCAAAGAAGTAGAAGAGGAAACATAACCATTATATCTGATGGCTCAGTGTCGTCAGTGGCATTCTCGACCTCAAAATACATTTCAATACCCTTCCTCTTTCTTTCCTAGACAATATAATCAATAGAAGAATCCTCGACAGTATAATCAACAACATAATTTTGGCAGTACATGGCAAAGTTAGACATTTACTAATCAGAACTGGCAGCCCCAACAGTACCCACCTGCAATTCCTACCTGGCCAAACGAGTCTGCCATAAACCCCAACTGGCAAAATAAACCAACTACAAGTTCCAATTGGCCAAATTCACAATACCCCACCTCATCCTGGAAAAATTCAAATAATACCTACCATCCACAATGGCCTAACTCGATTGCCCAAAACCCAAATTGAAACCAGAACTGGAAGCACCCCATGGAGATGAATAACTAACCTATGGGGATGACCTCTCAAACCCAACCTCTGTTACAAACTCCACTTCCATTTCCCCAATCACAATTGTGCCTCAATTACTTTTCCAACCCCACCCAAATCCCAATAATAGACCAACTCAACTCGTCTAGATTATGGAAAGTGAAGAAGGGGAAATCAATTCAGTAGGGTGCAATGAACTTCGGTTAAGATCGGGGCACATCATCTCTCCTGAACAAAATGACGTCCCCCAAGAACATGGGAATGAAAAATAACTAGCAATAACACCCTCAACTGTGGTAATAATAGAAGAAATTAGGCAAGGGAGGAACATAGTCGAATCACAAGACTCTGATAAGAATGCAATTATCTCCCCTTCATTCTCCGAAAGACTGATGATAGCGAAACCCACCGTATATCTTGACTTCGACATTGTAGGGGAACTCAGGAATTTATACATCAAAATTCCACTCCCGCAAGCCCTACGAGACATACCAATCTACGTAAAGACAATCAAGGAGCTATGCGGGAGGAAGCCCATCAGAAAAATAAAAAATTCATTATCAGCAACAGTTCATGTAGTGGGAGCCTTATCTTATCTAATTTTGGGTAGAGAAACACCAGTTAAATATGAAGATCTAGGGAACCCCATAGTAATAGTTCAGATTTAGGGTTGTTCCTTTCCAAATACCTTATTTGATTTGGGGGCGACCATTGATATTCTATCTATGGAAACCTGCAATGCCCTGGGTCTTCACTCTTTCGACCCAACCCCGATTATGTTTCAATTGGCAGATTGATCAGTGGTCAAACCACTCGACACACTACATGATATAGCCATTTCAGTTGATTCTTGGGAATATCCTACAGATTTTCTCTTCATCAACCCAAAAAGTGGACTTGAAGGGAATCCATTTATATTGGGCAGACCATGGATGGCGATAGATGATGTGTACATAAGTTGTCGATCGGGTACAATGACAATTTATAGAGGAGGGGTTACAATAAATCTTATCTTATATCCTCCAGCCTAACCTAGTCCAACGATTGTACACCCGCAATTGCCACCACCATGATATCCTTAGAAGGATCTGTGTGCCCCACTAATGATGAAAGAATCTCTCAAGCAAAAGAATCAACTAGAGGATGATGTAATCAATGGGTTTATTAATGACCCAACCACTTTAAGTAACCCAACATGCTAGATGCTCCAAGTTGTTCTAGACTGTGAAGCACAGGGAGACCTACTAGAAGATTTAATGGAACAACAAATTCTGACTACCATTGTTCACAACAGAAAATCTATTGAGATCACACTAGGGAAGTCTCTGAACATTAATGCCAACCTATAAGAGAAACAACAACAAAAGCTAATCCAAACTCTCTCTAAATAAAAACAAGCTTTTTCCTGGAAGTACTCTGATATGAAAGGTATTGATCCAAAACTCTGCACACACCACATTTATATTGAGAAAGACATCTGACCTATCTGATAACCGCAAAGAAGATTGAATCCACACCTTAGAGATATTTTTAAAGAAGAGCTACAAAATATGTTGGACTTAGATTTTATATACCCTATCTCAGATAGCCGATGGGTTTCCCCTTTAGTCATCGTCCTAAAGAAAAATGGGAAGTGGCAAATCTGTGTTGATTACATGGAACTAAACAAAGGTACTCAAAAATATCATTTTCCATTACCTTTCATTGATCAGGTCCTAGATACCTTGGCAGGGAAGAAATTCTTCTCTTTCCTAGATGATTTTAGCTACTACAATTAGATCCAGATTACCCCAGAAGATCAAGATAAAACAACATTCACATGTCCCTGAGATACCTTTGCCTACAAAGTATTTCCCTTCAGACTTTGTAATGCTCCAACTACATTCCAAAGGGTCATTCTGAGCATATTCAGTGATCTGATTAGCAAAATTCTTGAAGTCTACATGAATGATTTCACCCCATATGACGATGAATTCGATCAAGCCTTGAATAATTTGGAGAAGGTATTGGAACGGTGCATCGCTACTAGGTTATGTTTGAGCCACAAAAAATTTCACATGATGATGAAAAAAGGTGTGGTATTAGGGCATTACATTTCTGCAGATGGAATTAGAGTAGACCCAACAAAAATTGAGGTAACTCTTAATCTACCTACTCCACACACACAAAATGAGGTACGTAGTTTCCTTGGTGCTTCAGAATATTGTCACGACTTATGGCAAAGTTTTCAAAAACCACCGCGCCTTTACATGCTTTGACAGGTAATGCATAATTTCAATGGTCTGACAAATGCGATGTGGCTTTTGCAGGACTCAAGAAACTGATCTCAACAATGCCAGTGTTGAGGGGACCTAGTTGGAAAATACCATTTCAAATTTCCACTGACACCTCAGATATTTCCATAGGTGTTGTTCTGGGAAAGGAAGAAGAAAAGAAACCCTACGCCATTTATTTCATTAGCAAGAATCTAACTCCAGCTAAACTTAATTATACAGTAACAGAGAAAAAGTTCTTAGCTATTATAAATGCCATCAATAAATTTTGTCATTATATAACAGGCTATCTAGTTATCATGTATACTGATCATTCTCCCATTAGATATCTAGCTAATAAACCAATTACTAATGGACAAGTCACTCGATGGTTGTTATTATTGTAGGAATTTGATATCACCATCAAAGATTGACTTGGGAGAAAAAATATTGTCGTAGACTTCCTGTCCTGATTCTCAAAAACAGACAACTCATTAACAACTGAGGATCAATTCCCGGATGAGAATCTGTTTGCTGTCGACACAAAAGCACCTTTGTACACTGATGTAGAAAACTATCTAGCAATGGGAAGATTACTGACACATTTATCATCAAAGTAAAGATAAATGATCATCCATTGTAGTGCACGATTCACTTGGATCAGTGGATATCTTTTCCACACAAGAGATGATCTCCAGATCCGATGATGTGTATGAGAGGACGAAATCTATGACATACTAAAAGTAGGACATGACAAGCCCTATGGGGGGCATTTTGCATACCAGAGGACTGGACACACAATCTTATATATGGGCTATTATTGGCCCTCAATATTCATATATTCCAAGAAATATGTCCAGAGATGCGACAGTTGTCAGTGGATGGGGAAACTAGGTCAGGCTGATGAAATGCCCTTAAAAACACAACCAGTTGTAGAACCATTTGAAAGATGGGTTCTGGACTTCATCGACCCTTTTAATCCAAAGTCAAATCAAAAGGCCTATATTCTCATTGCAATGGACTACATGACCAAATGGGTAGAGGCAGAAGCTTTACCAAATGCAACAGAAGAAGTAGTCATCAAATTCCTTTTCAAATTGTTTGTATGGTATGGAATACCCAGAGAAATAATTATTGATGGAGGGTCACAATTTATAGGCCATAGAATCACCACCACCCTAGACAACTATCACATCAAGCACAAATTTACCTCTCCATACCACCCACAAGCAAACGAGCAAGTAGAAAGCACCAATAAGGTCCTAGAGGCAATTTTGACGACGACTGTCTCAACAAATCGACAGAACTAGGCTACTAAGCTCCCAAGTGCCTTATGGGCTTATCATATAACCTGGAGTAACACCACTAGATATTCTCTCTACCATCTAGTCTATGGTAAAGAACCCATCTTCCCAATAGAATTCGAGATCAAGACCCTAAGAATGGCCCAAGAAATTGGACTAAATCTTACAGAAGCACATAAACGACGCCTTCAAAAACTCAATGAATTGGATGAAGCACTCTTGTCTATTTTGGAGCGCATATTTGTTATCCAGTGACAGAGAGCAACCTGGCACGACAAGCATATCAATAAGAAATCATTCAAGAACGATGACTGGGCGCTCCTCTATGATTCCAGATTTCAGGACTTTCCTGGGAAATTACAGACATGATGGCTAGGGCCGTATGAAATTAATGAAGTCCATGATAATGGCATAATTACTTTGAGAACCATCGATGGGTCTGGATCACCCTTTATGGTCAATGGACACTGGTTGCGACTTTACCATTAGCCACCTTCAAAATATTCTTTCTATCAAGAAGTAAGTAAAGACCCTACGGTGCAGATTTTGGCTAGCTGGGAAGGTAACCCAGCCACCCCAACTCCATAAATGATGCATTATGTTTATATTGTACATACTGCACATAGTTTTCCAACTAAGCGATTAGTTTTTTCATTTGTTTTATAAAAAGTCATCTAGGAAACAAGAATCAGGACAAATAACTACAATTAGCACCGTCTTTTGTTCCCTACTCCCATTTTGTTTTATCACATGGACTCTGTCTTTTACATGTACATGACGGTGTTGTTCCTTTCTCGTGCGTCTGTTGTTCCTTTTTGAAATGGAACAAATGTTGTTCCCTTTCTCATGCGCCTGTTGTTTCCTTTTTGAATGGAACAACTGTTGTTCCTTTTCATGCAACTATTGGTCCTTCTCGCGTGCCTGTTGTTCCTTTTTGAAATGGAACAACTGTTGTTCCCTTTCTCATGCACCTGTTATTTCCTTTTTGAATGAAAAAATGTTGTTCCTTTTTGTGCATCTGTTGTTCCTTTCTCGAGTGCCTGTTGTTCCTTTTTGAATGGAACAATTGTTGTTCCCTTTTTCGCACAACTGTTGTTCCTTTTGAACAAGAACAATTGTTGTTCCTTTTCACGCGATTGTCGTTCCCTTCTTTACCATTCAAACAATAGCCATTCCTCTATAAGTGTGGCTTTCATCAAATAATTTTCACTAGCACTACCTCTAATTATCATTACAACGACCTGTCATTATTTTGTGGATGGTCCCTCACACCTTATCCAAAAAAAAATTCGTGAAATAATCTCTCTGAAATATCCTAAACCTTGTTCATAATCAATCACCACCATAAGTTGTTTATTTCCCTAATATATAAAAATATACCTGAATGATATTCTGCCTCTATATTATAAGGAGTCTTCAACACACTTTTACTTGGCATCTTTACACTTCCTTACACCATCCTTGACTCTTAAGGAGTAGATGAGCCTCCCTTAAAAACAACAAAAAAAAAACATATATATATATATATAATTAAATTTTCCCATAAAGAACGTGGGGTCTCATCACGAGGCAACATACCACGATCATAAAATACTAACCTAAGTTGCATTCCCATTATGGCTACCACACTAGGGCAATGGCCTTTGACATTTTCTTTTGTCAAAGGACAAGAAGTCTCATCACGAGTTGGCTTGTTCACTTAAGTTATAATCTAGTGAGTGGCATTATCATCATCTGGCCACCAAGCCATGATAATTGTCTTTTTGGTAAAAGACAATTCAAATATTTAATAAGAAAAGATACAAATAAATAAAGATACACAATAAAAAAAACCTTTTTCATAAAGAACGAGGGGTCTCATCAGGATCCAACCTACCACAATCATAGGATACTAACATAAGTGACATTCCCACTATGGATACCACACTAGGGTAATGGCCTTTGACATTTTCTTTTGTCAATGGACAAGAGGTCTCATCACAAGCTGGCTTGTTCACTTAAGTTACAATCTAGTGAGTGGAATTATCATCATCTGACTACCAAACTAGGATAATGGTCTTTTTGGAAAAAAATGATTCGCATGTGTATGAAGGATAAAGGCTCATCTAAGGGTTAAAAGGCAACCCTACCAAGGCTATGGACACCTATCAGTAGCAAAAGCTCTACCTATGGTACGAAAGATTATCTCCAAATACCAAGTTTCTGCATGTGTATAGATCTCCTTTACTCAACTAATGAGGCTATCATATCAGTTATACTCAATCACCGAGAAAAGTAACAATATTATGTTATGTGGACTATTAAAAAAATAAAAATGAACAGATTTAATTTATTTTTGATTGCTTTCTCCATAAATCATTTTTTTGCACATAGGTGTAATAAATTTACAAATTCCACACATCAAATGACTATCGTTTAAATGATTTTTGGTGGTATGTGTATTTTTGAAAATTATATATGATTATCCCTATTAGCGGTGACAATGCAATCATTACCTTTCACCCAAAATAACTATAGTCATTGCTTATGCTTACACTGACGGTCTAGAATGACCTCTACATTAATGAGGGGGATGCTCGACACACTTCCCAACTAGCTGTAATGATTGCAATAAATACAAAACCCACATCTTTATACATTCGTTGTCACTAATATTTTCCATTTATGGCATCTGCTTCTCCAAAGCTAGTCTAACCGAATTTGTAAAACAGAAATGATAGTCATTCTTTCTTTCTCACAAAAATATGGGTGGCAGAAGTGTGCACAGAGAGCCAACATTACTCCAGATTACATAACAGGCAAGAAAAATCCTACATTGCCTAGGGTGGATCGAGTACTTCAGCCGCTTGCAAGGTTATGACACAAACGTCACACTCAAATTATTTCAAAACCTGCAAGGAGAAATCTCTACGGTGCAAGGCATACAAATTTCTATTACTCCAGAAATCATAGCAGAAGTCATAGGCCTCCCTAACATAGGCATTCAATGGACAGGGAAATACATGAAGTTGAGGGATGCCATGGAATCTTTCACAGAACCAGGGGAAGAATTGGACAAAAAAGGAAAGAGACTTAATCCCAGTACCCTCAATGAACCATGGAAAGAATTGGTAGGGATAGTTCAGTGGTATATCACCTACGATGGATGATATGATGTACTTTGACCTCGCCATCTCAAATTGTTGGTAGCCTTGAAGCAATGGTTAATACTAAATTTACCTTTCTTCCTACATACCATACTACATGAAGTTTCCTTGAGAACACAAAAGTCCAAGGATCTTGTGACTGTCATTAGCCACCAAAGATTAGTAAAACTAATAGTGGATAAAGCATTGAGTCAAACTCAGTTGACTTGGGAGAATTTGATTGAGGCCAATAGACCTCCACAACTGGAGCAAGCGACCACCACCCAAAGAGAAATTCCACCACCTCAGATTGAAGTTGAAGAAGAACCTGCTCAAATCATTGAGGCCAATAGACCTCCACAACTGGAGCAAGAGACCACCACCCAAAGAGAAATTCCACCGCCTCAGATTGAAGTTGAAGCAAAACCTGCTCAAAGCATTGAGGCCAATAGACCTCCACAACTGGAGTAGGCGACCACCACCCAAAGATAAATTCCACCACCTCAAATCGAAGTTGAAGTAGAACCTACTCAAATCATTGAGGCCCAGACTTCACAGACTCAAGCATTAACAAAAAGAAAGAAGAGAACAATGGTTTCTCTTAGATCCCCCCTAGGACAAGGAAGAGAAGCAAACAAATCTAGGAAACAACCAAAGAAGTTAAGGATGCAACATAGCACCCTGAAGAACTTCAGAATTTCATAGAACAACCTTTACAGGAAAATGTTCAAGTAATTGAGCAAGCAGAGCAGACAACACAAAAGAATAATCAGAGAGACACCCAACTTGTAGCAGAGCACCTGACAAGACACTTTTTGAAGAGCTATGAGATAGAAATAGCTCAGGTTTTGGGGAATTTAGGAACCTTAACTGACAGAAATGAACATAATCTGGAAAAAGAACCAGAACCAGCCTCCTCTTCAAAACTAGTTGAAGACTTTCCTGACATTGAAATGTCTTTTCCAGATGACACAACATAGGAGGAATTTATTTTTTAAGTAGGAGACCCTCTTGGACAACTAGAGCACTTGGAAGAAATAGAGGGACAACCATCTGTTGGATGAAATGAAGAAAACCTTGAGATCCCTTATAAATAGAAATAAGCCAAAAGCCAAAAACAAATTAGGAAATTAAAGAAAGAAAACTAATTGTTGAAGAAGAAGGATAAGAGGGTTGTGATATTAAAGCAGAAAGTGGGAAAAATCAAGGAGATTATCAAGGAATCAAGGAAACAATTTGAACTAGTAGACAAGATCCATAGAAGAAAGAAAAACAAAAAGGGCAGAATGCAAGGAAGAAACCCTCTTCCTAAGAAAGAAACTAGTACAACTTATGTAGGAACATAGACAGATCCTGAGGAATTAATGGAAGAAGAAGCAACAGTTCAGGATGAGGATGCAATTCCTATATAAACACAAGAGATGGTTGATACTGAGATACAGACAAAAACTCTGATTTAAGAGGAAACAACTCAACTTTTTGAGAAAAATGCTACTATTAGGAGACTGGAGGAAGAACTACTGTAGTCTCAGCAAACCTTGACTCAAAACAGAGGTGAATTATTGACGATAACAGAGCAGTTTCAGGAATAGAGTACTATCATGAATAGACTGGAAGTAGATCTTGCACAAACCCAACAAGCATTAGTTCACTCCAGAGAAGAAATGAATGAATATCAAGCATCCCAATCTTGGGAATAGGGTGCCATCATTCATGAGCTAAAAGAAGAGTTGGGACAAGCCCAACAAGCAATGATTCAATCCAGGGAAGAGACGAGTGCTATGGAAGAACACCAAGCATCTCAATCTGAAGCACAGAGTGTCATCATAGATAGACTAAAAGCAGAACTTACACAAGCACAACAAGCATTGGTCCAACACCAACATGAAATGGTAAGTAGGACCGAATATCAAAGGGTTGTCAAATAATTGAAGGATATGACAACAACAGAGGGTGAAACTTATGCTACGCTTACCAGAGCTCAAGAGAAGACCAAAAAGGTGCAAACCCAATTGGAAGAAGCTTTGGAGAAAATCAAACACACATGTGTTGTCTATTCTGATGCCATCAATTGCAGAGCCCCTACCACTAATTATGTTTTATTCTTACTGGAACGGTACCTATTGTTGAGAGTGAAGTCCATCAGAGAAGGTAAACCCATTTCATTTTCCACTATTCCAGAATTTATTTCATGTTTCAAAGATCAGGAAGAGAAGGTACAATACCTTCTGTGTGAATTATAATTCCATAATCTCATTTTGGATGAAGTTAGAGGAGACAACCCTGGACTCTTCATAGGGGACATACAATTCTAGGGATTCCTGTCCTTCACTAGGAACCAAGTCAAATGGGGTAAGGCTCACAAAATGTTCATAAATAGGGAAACTAGTTTAGATCTGTGAGATCGGAAGAGC
>CBVK0104161237.1:0-12539 GCA_900067695.1 Picea abies
TTGAATGACCTCCACTATTATCACTATGGGCCCTTTGGGCCCCCCCACTACCTCTTTAGCTACCTTACATTCTCTAGCTACCTTACAGAGAAAGAGCAGTTGCGGAGAAAAATGAAGGGGATATGGACCTGAGGTCCATTTGAATATCAAAGAGAAGAAGAAGTGAAGAAGGCGCGAATATCAGAGGAAAAAATAAGTGAAGAAGGTGCAAATTTTAGAGAGAAGATGAAGTGTGGTGATGAGTATTGATGGTATACCTCTTATCATGAAATAGATTTGATTCAATAATGGATCCCTGCTACTAGAGTTGAATTACTATATGAAATCTAGTTGGATAGACTACGTTCTATCAGCAAGTTGGGTCTTGTGCCAAGCTCGGTCTTGCTTGAGAGTTGGTGCTCTCTTGAGAGTTGGTGCTCCCCTAGGAGTTGGTTCTCCTTACTTCAGTTGGTGTTGATGCAAAATAGTTGGTGCTAGGAAAATCCTTATTACTATAGTCACATATATACATATACATTATACAAAAGCTTATACAAACATCTAGTATCTCTTGTCCATTGTGATTGTGATTTAATTGTTCTTAATTTGTACAATTATGTTTTAACTGCTAACTTGCAAGAAGAAAAGTTAGAAAAGTACACACACTAATTCACCGCCCCCCCTCTTAGTGTGGGTGGTGTGTTCAACAAAATTCCCCCTAAGCATGTTCTGCATATTCTTAGTGAGTTGTTTGAAGGTTCTTTAGAACTAACATGTTTTTCACGACTCTTGGTTTAAATTCAACACTTGTTTCTGTAATTGTCAATATGATAGGTTTAGAGATTTGTCAAAACATTTCTACAACATTCTAGAAGAACTTTGTTTTCTTGAGGGGGTCATACTTAGCATCCATCGGTACCTATTTTTGAATCTTAATTTGATTGGGATTGTCAAGATCAACACCAGTCCTTGTTCCTCCTCGAGTAATAATATTAATATTGGGCTCATTTTCTTCAGTAATGGGTCAAGGCTGGTAATTTATTAAATTGGCAGCCCATTTTCTTACGTGATATTCCCATGTGGAAATCAATTCTAGACGGTCCTCAATGGCATGAGTGTTGTTTCTGCAATGTGCACACCAAGGTCTTCTAGGTAGTGGACAATATCTTGTGATATGCCCTTTCTCATCGCGATTGTAATAGTGATTTGGTCCTCTCCCACCATTCCTCCTTCCTCGGAATCCTCCCCCACCTTTCATCCTCCTCCAAACCCTGGAGGAAATTCATCGACCCTAAATGCATATCGGTTCAATCTGTCTGCAAGAGCATCTAGGGCATGATACTGCTTCGTGGTGTGAGTGGGAAACCCACAAAATTCGTAGTATATCGTATTCGAAACATGTGAATAATTTTATAGGATTGGAAAATGATGAGGGGAGTGACCATGGCTTCAACAAATTTCACAATATTCCCCACTTTTTCCTCCTTGATTATTTGGGAAAGTGTGGTACTACATAGGGCCATGAAATGACATTGTAGCAGCAAATTGTGTGACCCCTCCCAATGATCCTTCTGATGGAGGCACCATCGAGTGTGGAGGGGGTCATGTGCCCCTCATTCTAGGACATTTTTTCATTGTATGACCCTCAGTGTAGAAACCAATATGCCATACCTGTGATCGACTTGTTAGAAAAAATAGGATCACAGAGCAACAAAATAAAACAAATGTGGAAATAAAATACAGAAGATAAAGAATACAATAGAGACACAAATATATGTGGTTCACCCAATGTGGTCTGCATCTACTAGAGAAATCTCCAGTTCGTTCCTTTATTATTATCCAGCAAATTAAGGAATACAATCTACAACACACTCGTTGTAACTTCCTCTTATTTATCTCATACTCTCCTCTCTCATAATACAATATACACTCTCATACACAGTCGCAATACAATACCATCAGAGGGTTTCCTTTTTATGTGAAAACCCTAACATAACTTCTACTATCATATATGTGACCTTATAATGAAAGGTCTAGATTGAATATGAAATTACAATATTTTACAAGGCAATTTTCCCAAAATTTTCTTTATGGGCCCATTGGACCCCATGCCCCCCATCTGGGTGGGTAGGACCCCCTTAATTCAGGGGCCAGCCCCTGAAACCCCGAAAAAAGGGGGATAGGAATACCTGCATATGAATCAGTATGATAATCAAGCTCCATAACCAACATGAACTACTCTAGGGAGGGTTGATCCTTGAATCTTGTTGGTCATTGTCGAAATATATCCTTATAGTTGTGAAATATTAATATCCTCAATCGATCTCATAACCCTCAATATTCCTAGGTATCTGTCCATTGCTTCAATTTTCATCGCATGTTCTAAGGCTTCCCCTAATGTAGTTATTCACTGCTAGATTAATGGTATATGGGTTAATGATAACAACCCCTGTATACACCATTCTTATTGGTGGTATCCATGATCTAGATGGAAATCGGTATCCACCCACCTATTCCACTTTTTCAATGATCCAAGTGGATATCAGTGGCCACCCACCTATTTCAACTAGCTCAAAACAGTTCTTTGGAAATTTAATATTTTTAGCAGTTTTGGGGTCCTAAACTTTCGGGGCCATTTTGAGGGCCTAAATGATGATTTTTCTCAATCAGGCACCTCAATAATCATCAAATTCATGATTGGTATTTTGAAATGAATCTCCTCATCAATACCTTTCCAATGAGATATTGTTCTCCCCAAACGGAGATCGTATGCCAAAGTTATGCCTCTTAGAACTTGATACACCAAACTACCCAAAACGAGGTCCACAAATCTATTGGCTTTTCATCTTCCAAGGTTAGGGTTTTGGATTTTATTTATGTAAAAAAGGATTTTGGAGGCTCATTGTAACGATCATCTTCTTTCGAATGAGTGTAGCCATCACATCTCTTCTTAGAGATAAGATGCCACCATTCTAGCGAGTCTTTCACTCTGTATTTCTACAGTTTTCTACATTTTACTCATTAATAGAAATTGTGTATTACTATATATTTGTTTTTATGGTTATATATCTAATATATCTCTGTCATATTATTGATATATCTCTATACATTTATTTATTATATCTCCACTCTCATTTCATGCCAAAAATAATCTGGATTAGTGGTATCATAGCAGGTTTCTCTTGATCATTTTTCAGAGCATGTCCCCAATGAGTTTCGAGTATAGCAAGTTGGGTCTCGAGCTTGTCTCTCTTGAGGAAAATATCTCTCGCATGCAAAATAAATCCTCCATGGTGGAAGAAAATAAAAATGACAGAGAATAAGATTCTATTAATCTTTTGCTTGAGCAAGCTCTCATGCGATAGAGGAATGAAATGATGGAGAATTTTTCCCACATCCTTCAATGTCTGTCGATCAAAATAGGTGCATCTTCATCAAGTGGCCACTTTGAAGGAACCTCTCCTTTCAAGGTACAAGTTAATTTTTATATTCCTGTATTTGAAGGTGAGATATATGTGGATGCCCTAGAAAATGGATAAATCTGATAGAAGGTTATTTCTCTATTCACAATTTTTTCGACAAGGAAAATATCACCTTCACACTCCTTAAGGATCTCCCTCATGTCAAACATTGGTGGGAAGCTTACTGGGAGAAATTTTCATAGTGGAGTGTGGAATATATGGGGAGTGTGGAATATATGGGGTCGAGCCCACTTGGTATTTTTTTGTGGATGCAGTCAAGGAACAATATTACCATGTTGGTAACTATAACCACTAGTACATGAGATGGACCACACTACAACAAGAGAGGGGCCAAACAGTTTCTGATTTCAAAAATACTTTCCATACCTTGCTTACCAAGTTGGGTATCAAAGACTCCAAGTGGCATATGGTTTTGAAATATCGTGGCACTCTTCATAGGTACATCCCAACTGAAATGGATTTTCTGGAAATCTCATCACTGGGAGTTGCCTATTGATATGATGTCAAAATCGAGCATACATTTAGGCACCAAAACAAACAGGATTTTGGGTCTTCAAATCCATAAAAAAACAAAGTATGGTAAAGATTTCACTAACAACTAGCCTCTAGAAAACTAGTCCAAGCCACAGGAAAAGAAGGGTAACGGAAAGATGAAGGACACTGGAAAGTGGTGTGATTTCTAGAAACTACCATGGCACAACATTGATGAATGTCACTCAAAACAATCATTGGTGGTTGAGATCAAAGAAAAGGATCCAAACCCCGATTCAGAATCTGATTTAGAAAATAATGGGAGAAGATAGATCATCGACGTAGACCCCACTGCTAATTTCACAATCGCAACAATTCAACCAGAAGAACCAGTAGATTCTGAAGAGGGGGAGTACCTTTTTCATTCACATATGTGGGTGAAGGGGATCCCACTTCATTTTATTGTTGATAGTGGAAGCCAGAAGAACTTCATCTCAGCAGATGTCATCAAGCAGTTGGGATTTTCAACAACACCAAACCTGTAACCATACAACATAGGGTGGCTTCACCAGGGATGAGATATCCATGTCAGCCAGTAGTGCCACTTTCCATACGGCATCAAACCCTTCAAGGATGTGGTATTATGTGATGTTTCCCCACTGGATACCTATGATGTTATTTTGGGTTATCCATATATGTGGAAGCGCCATGTTATTTATGACTCTTGACCTCGTAGTGTCATTGTTACTTTGGTGGGTCATCTCTACAGGATACCAGAGAAAGTTCTGGATATTTTCCCACCAAAAAAGTATCGCAAGGTAATATCTTAACTACAACATTCAACCTCTTCACATTCTATTCAAAAGGTGACCAGAAGGAAATTGTAACCACTACAGTGTCATTCCAAGAACCTTTTATCCAGCAGAAGAAAGTCGAAAAGATTGTAGCAAAGCGCAAAGATTCATTTTTCACATAGTCATATCATGTAGTCATATTGGTTAAAAAGGTCCAACCCTTCCAACATCAGGTTCTCGACAACCTTGCACAAGCCAAGCAATGCAATTTCTCCAGCAAGCCAAGTAGATCACCAAGGTTCAGTAAACGCTTTCCCCTCTCCCCCAAGAACTAAACACAATGGAGACTATTGCTTCCTAAGGAGGGAGAATTGATCTAGGTGAATATCGGTGGCCACCCACCTATTCCAATTGGCTCAAAACAGTTCTTTGGAAATTTACTATTTTTAGCCGTTTTTTGGGTCCTAAACTTATGGGGCCATTTTTAGGGCCTAAATGACACTTTTTCATGATCGGGCACCTCAATTATCGCAAAGGGAATGATTGACAAGGATGATTTTAAGGATGGAAATTTATTTTAAAATGTAGCAACCTTGGCAAATATTACAATCCTTCATATGCCAACTATAAAATGTTTAGCAATATTTTTGTAAAAATATTCTAATTTCTAAGGATTTTATATAGTTTGTATAAAATTTTGGCGATTTCTAAGGTAACATAATTTTATCCTATAGAATTTGGGCCAATTATTTTTTAGAATAGCAAATATTTTTTTGGGAAAAAACATGGAAAATTAGCCCATGAGAGAAATTTAGCCCCTAAAATCATCCCATTGATTGATCCTTTGAAATGAATCTCATATTCAATATCTTTCTAACGATCTATCGTACACCCCAAACGGAGATTGTGTGCCAAAGTTACGCCCCTGGGAACTTGATACACCAAACTACCCAAAACTCTCTCATATATATATATATATATATATATATATATATATATATATAAATCTCATGGAAAATCACTTAGGAGTTCACTCTTCATGCCTGACAACCCGAATATCCAGTCTTCAACTCCAAAATGCTCCAGATACTCTCCACCATGGTCTAGAATTTTCGCTCCATTGATGCACTAGCTCCAAGCTCTCTTCCTTTCTCTCTACTTGTTGTTCATGCACCCACAACTGAATGTGTAAAACTACTGTAGCTACCCATATGAATTTCCTCTCCTTTGGATTGCTTGTTTGAATCACACACTTCCCCAAGATGATTTTACTCATCCCACCATGTGCCCAATAAATATGGGATATGACTTCTCACACCCACCCTCTTACATGTATTATGGGATATGACTTCTCACACCCACCCTCTTACATGTATTCAATGATTGGATTTGGGAACACTCAATACGAAATTAGAAGGTTCATATATCAATATCAAATTTAGTCAAATGGGTTGAAATAATATACATGGGTAATTCCCCCTTGGACCTCTCTTGACCATTACCATAGACTCCCCCCCCCTCTTGTGGAATATTAATTTATCCCCCATCTCTGTCTGTGTCCCCTTAGAAGCTGACATCACATTTTTTTATTTATTAAAACATATAAATACAATTCACATATTACATCGCTTTGGCTGTAGCCATGCATTATATCTACATAAACATTAATTAAACTGGGTATTATAGTGGTGAATTTACATTCCCCCTCCCCTACAATTGTGTGCCATCCTTGGTGCACACTATTCCATTATACATATATGGAAATTTACATCACAATACTTAGAAGAGAAAATTCTTCACTTTCAAAACTCTAGTAGTAGTTCCAACCATAATCTCTTGTTCCTCTCAACTCACCAACCCAAGGAATACACCATTCGTTTATTAGAGATAACCCAAGGGATGTACCATCTATTTATCAGGGATAACCCTAGGGATGTACCATATGTTTATCAGGGATAACCCAAGGAATGAGCCATTATTTTATCAGATTCTGCCAGTGCGATTGACTAGGACTCTAAGGTGTGGTTCCAGAACTCTAGCTACTCAAAATGGAGTCTTACATTATGCTTTATTCAAAATTGAAAAAAATATGTGGGTATTATTCCCACATGTTTTATTCATGCTCCCACATAGCATATTTAGGACTATAGAAGGTCCACTGAACCTTTACCATCCCTATGGATTTGTTCCTGAGAATTTTGACTTTCCGATCTAGGATGCGTACTGGTTCCACCCGGAAATCCCCTTTGTGCTCCACATGGATCACATTAAAATCAATTACATGGTTAGGGCCAGACACATTTTCTTTAATAATGATACATAAAATACGTTATGCACTCTCATGGATGCAAATAATGCTAGCATGTATGCAATTGGTCCTATATTTTCTAATATTTCATAAGTCCCATAATATTTCATCTGTAATTGTCTTATTACAACTGTAATTGTCTTTTGATATCCTGGGTGTCCCACATATGGAACATTTTTCATTTCCTTTAGCACTATATTTTTCATTTCATTGGAATTTGACACATATAATTTTCCTTTGTACATGAAAATTCCATCTTCTTTCAGCTCATAATAATTAAATTTCTGCTAAAAATTACCTTGCTATAATGTTTCTTTTATTTTTAGGTAATGTTGATATGAAATTGATCCTTTAATAATTTTATATTTCAGATCAATCCTATACATGATAATGGATGCAATATGCTTCTCATGTGCTCTCTTGCTGAGTGCATCAAACACATGATTTTCTTTCCCTTTTATGTGCTTAATTTCAAAATCATATTCTCTAAGGATTTCAAGCCATCTAGTTTGTCTAACATTCAATTTTGGCTGTCCAAACAAATGTTTCAGACCACAATGGTATGTACTTAGCTCAAATTTCCTCCCCATGAGGTAATCTATCCACTTTTTTAGTGCATTTACAATTACAACTAACTCTAGATAATGGGTAGCATAATTCTTCTCATGTTCTTTTAATTTTATGGACTCATAACATACCATATGATCCTTTTGTCTAAGAATTCCACCGAGCCCTTCCTTGCATTCATCGATGCACACCACAAAATATTCATCTGGATCTGTAATATTCAAGATTGGCGCACTTGTCAATATGTCCTTCAGCGGTTAAAAATTCTATCCACACTTGGAATTTCTTTCAAACTTCACTCCCTTCTTTTGCAAATAAGTGATTGGGATTGAAATATTTGAGAACCCTTTTATGAATCTTTGGTAATAACCGACAAGACCCATGAATTATTTGAATTCTGTCACATTTATTGGCGTTGGATATCCTCTAATGGCCTCTATCATTTCAGGATCCACGACTATCCCTTGTGCTGAAATTATATGCCCCAAGTAGTAAATCTTTGTTTGATAAAAGATGCACTTACTTAGCTTTTCATACAAGTTATTCTCTCTTAGAACTTGCAACAACATTCTTAAATGTTTCTCATGTTATTTCTACTTATATTAGATGAGTTTATCCATATGGATATCGGTGGCCACCCACCTATTCCACTAGCTCAAAGAACAATTTTCCATTTTGGCAGTTTTTTACAGTTTTTCGAGTCCTAAACTTCTAGGGTTGTTTTGAGGCCCTAAATGATGGTTTTTGGACTCTTGGGGGGTCAAGTGTTGCTATAAAATATCCTAAACCTCAATGGTAGTTGGAATTCTCGGATATACCTTTCCGAATATGTATTGAATGCCCCAAACGAAGATCGTATGCAGACGTTATGCCCTCGGGAAGTTGATGTATCAACTACACCCATCGGGGCCCACAAACCTTTTGGTCTTTCATCTTCCAGGGTTAGGGTTTTGGATTTTCATTATGTTAAAAATTCCTTTGGAGCCTCATTGTAATCATCATCATCTTCTTGTGAATGAGCATAGTCGTCACATCTCTTCTTAGAGGTAAGTTTCCACTATTCTAGTGAGTTCATTCACTTTGTATTTTTACAGTTTTGTACATTTCTCTCATTAATAGAAAGTGTGTATTATTGTATATATGTGCCTCTTGTTATACATCTGATATATCTTTGTTATATTATTGTATCTTTGTTACATCTCTCTCTATTTCCTTATTATATTTTCTCCTTCATTTCGTTTTCAAAATAATATGGATCAGTGGTATCAGAATAGGTTTCTCCTTGTCGTTTCTTAGTGCCCCTAATGAGGTTAGGGTATAGAGAGTTGGGTCTCAAGATAGTTTCTCTTGAGGAAAACCATCCCAAGCGACCTCCCATGGTGGAAGAACAGAGAAATGTGGGAGAAGAAGATTCCATCAATTTGTTTCTCGAGGAATCCCTCATGCAACAAAGGGATGAAATGATGGAAAAATTTCCCCAAATCCTTCGATGCCTATCGATAATAGCATATGTGTATTCATCAAGCAGCCACTTTGGAGGCACCACTCCTTTCAAGGTACAAGTTAATTTTGATATTCCCATATTTGAAGGTCATATAGATGAAGATGCTCTGGAAATATGGTTAAATCTACTAGAAGGTATTTCTATGTGTGCAATTTCTCTGACAGGGAAAAGATCACATTTGCGCTCCTTAAGGATCTCCCCCATGTCAAACATTGGTGGGAAACTTATTGTGAGAAAATTTTCATAGAGGAGTCTGGAATGTTCGAGGCCGAACCCACTTGGGAATATTTTGTAGATATCAGCAAGGAACAATATTACCTTGTTGGAAACTATGAAGACCAGTACATAAGATGGACCATGTTGTGTCAAGAGAGGGGCCAAGCAGTGCCAGAGTTCACCAATACCTTCCATACCTTGCGCACCAAGATGGGTATCAAATATTGTGAGTGGAATTTAGTTTTGGAATATCATGGGGCTCTACACAAGTACATACAAATTGAAATGGAGTTTCTGGACATCTCATCGTTGGGAGATACTTATCGATATGTTTTCAAAATAGAGTAGAAATTTAAGCACCAAATAAAATGGGAGTTCAGATCTCCAAATCCACAACAACCAAAGTATGGTAAAGATGGCCCTAACAACCATCCTCCAAAAAACCATTCCAAGCCATAAGAAAATAAGGGTAATGGAAAGATGAAGAAGGACACTGGAAAGTAGCTTGATTTCCACAAAATCCCTTGGCACAAAACTGATGAATGTCACTCAAAATAGTCATTGGTGGCTGAAATCAAAGAAAAAGAGTCGAAACCTGATTCAGAATATGATTTGGAAAACAATGGAAGGAGACAAATCATCGACTTAGACCCCACTGCCACTGTCACAACCACAACAATCCAACCATAAGAACCATCAAATCCTGAAGAGGGAGAGTGCATCTTCCATTCACAGATGTGCGTAAAGAGGACCCCATTGCATTTCATTGTTGATAACAGAAGCCAAAAGAAACTCATATCAATATAGGTCATCAAACAATTGGGATTTCCAACAACACCACACCCACAGCCATACAACACCAGGTGGATTATCTAGGGGAGAGATCTTCATGTCAGCCAATAGTGTCACCTATCCTATGACATCAAGCCCTTCAAGGATGAGGTATTGTGTGATATTGCCCCACTAGATTTTTGTAATGTTTTTTTGGGCCATCCATATATGTGGAAGCACCATGTTTCTTATGAGTCTTAGCCCTGTAGTGTCATTGTTACTCTAGGGGATCACCTCTACAAGATACTAGAGGTAATTCTGACTACTGTTTCAAAAAAATAGTGCAGCAAAGTCATCTCTCAAACGACAAAGTTTAGCTTCTTAATGATTCAGGTAGAAGGTGAACAGAAGGAAATTATGACCACTACGACCTTGGTCCAAGCCCCTTCTATCCAGCAAAAGCAGGTCGACAAGATTGAAAAAAAGAACAAATATTCCTTTTGCACACCATCATCCCATGCAGTCATACTGTTTAAAAAGTTCCAACCCCTCCAACATCAAGTTCACGACAGCCTTCCACAAGATAAGCAGTGCAACTTCTCCAGCAAGGAAAGCAGCTCACCAAAGTTCAGATTCAGCAAATGCTTCCCCATCTCCCACAAGAACTCAACGCAATGGATACCATTTCTTCCTAAGGAGGGAGGATTGATCCATATGGATATCGGTGGCCACCCATCTTTTCCAACTGGCTCAAAACAGTTTTATCGGTGGCCACCCACCTATTCCACTAGCTCAAAGAACAATTTTCCATTTCGGCAATTTGTTTACAGTTTTTTGAGTGCCAAACTTCCATGGCCATTTTAAGGCTTTAAACGACGTTTTTTGGACTTTTGGGGGGCTAGGAATACTTTGATATACCAAAACCCCCAACATAAGTTGTACTTCTTGGATAGACCTTTCTGATGAGGTATAAAACACCCAAAACATAGATCATACACAAAAGTTACACCCCTGGTAAGTTGATGTATCAACTACCCCCATCGAGGCCTGTAAACCTTTTGGATTTTCATCTTCCGGGGTTAGGGTTTTGGATTTTATTTTTGTTAAAAAGGCCTTTGAAGACTCATTGTAACAATCATCTTCTTGCGAGTGAGCGTAGCTGTCACATCTCTTCTTAGACATAAGCTTCCACCATTCTAGCGAGTCTTTCACTTTGTATTTCTACAGTTTTGTACATTTCTCTCATTAATAAAAATTGTGTATTACTGTATCTCTGTATTTATGGTTATATATCTCTGTTATATTATTGGATATCTGATATATCTATGTACATTTATTTATTATATATTCTCTCTCATTTCATGTCAAAAATAATCCGGATCAGTGGTATCGGAGGAGGTCGCTCTTGATCGTTCTATCAGTGCATGTCCCTGACGAGGTTCGAGTATAGCAAGTTGGGTCTCAAGATTGTATCTCTTGAGGGAAATCACTTTCACACAACCAATAAATCCTCCATGGCGGAAGCAAAAAAAATGATGGAGCAAAATATTCTATTAATCTGTTGCTTGAGAAAACTCTCACACGACAGAGGAACAAAATGATAGAGAATTTTTCCCACATCTTTCAATGCCTGTTGATAACAATAAGCACATATTCATCAAGTGGCCACTTTGGAGGCATCTATCCTTTTAAGGTACAAGTTAATTTTTATATTCCCATATTTGAAGGAAGATAGATGCTGATGCCCTACAAAAATGGTTAAATCTGTTGGGAGGTTATTTCTCTGTTCATAATTTCTCCAATAGGGAAAAGATCACCTTCGCACTCCTTAAGGCTCTCCCCATGTCAAACATTGGTGAGAAAATTACTAGGAGCAAAGTTCTAAAGAGGATTCTAGAATATATGGGGCCGAGATCTCTTGGGATTTTTTTGTGGATGCGGTCATGGAAAAATATTACCATGTTGGCAACTATGATGACCAATACATGAGATGGACCACACTACAACAAGAGAGGGGCCAAACAGTGTCAGAGTTCACAAATAATTTCCATACATTGAAGAGAGGGGCCAAACAGTGTCAGAGTTCACAAATAATTTCCATACATTGTGCACCAATATGGGTATCAAAGACTCCAAGTGGAATCTAGTTTTGAAATATCGTGGGGCTCTGCATAGGTACATATAAACAAAAATGGGTTTCCTGGACATTTCATCACTAGGAGATGCTTATCGATATGCTGTCAAAATCAAGTAGAAATTTAGGCACTAGAACAAATAGGAGTTCGGGTCTGCAAATACGCAATAACCAAAGCATATTAAATATGACCCTAACAACCAGCCTCTGGAAAACTAGTCCAAGCCATGGGAAAAGAAGGGTAACGAAAAGATGAAGAAGATCACTGGAAAATGGTGTGATTTCCACAAAATCCCTTGGCACAACACCGATG
>CBVK0104161238.1:0-11316 GCA_900067695.1 Picea abies
AAGAGGGGGAGCACCTTTTTCATTCACAAATGTGGGTGAAGGGGACCCCACTGCATTTTATTTTTGATAGCAGAAGCCAAAATAATCTCATCTCAACAGGGGTCATCAAACAATTGATATTGACGACAACACCACACCCACAACCATACAACATCGGGTGGTGTTGGGCCCTTCGTTTTTGGGAAATAATTGCACAAGTTTTGAATAAGCACGAGTTGCACAAAACCTCATCAGAGGTTGGGAGAAAGAGTAACAAAAAACAGTTGAGGAAGTCAGCATGATGTCAACTAGGAAACAAATAGTTGCAACAGAACAAGAAAGCAGGTAAGATGAGAAGGAAGACACAACCCAACTATATATATAGGTTTGAATATAAGGGTAAAAGGGTTGAGTAGAGTTGGGTTGGATTGAGTAGAGTTGGTTTGGGTTGAGTAGATTCATATTGATCAGAGTCGCCCAAGTTTTGGGATTAGTTGTTGATACTTGTTGTAAGTCAAGAGAAGACAAGCAAGAGTCTGTAATGAATTAGAACCGCCAGTTGGAGAGTTGGAGCTCTGAGATATGATTCCAGAGCCAAGAGTCTGTAATGTATCCTATTGTGTGATTTTGAGTCTGTAAATAGAGAAAGATCTCAAAGATAATATGAAGAAGGATCATATTTTAAAATATGATGTGTCCTTGTTTGGTTACTTATGCATTACAACACTTCTTTATGGCTTGTGAGTTCTATTTGATGGTTCTATGTTTAATTGCTGCTTGCAACGTAAGCAGGTTCAATTCTTGCATTTAGATGGCTCAGATCTATTAATGACTCCTGCACAAGAACAAGAATGAGTTCTGAATGCTCTATGGATCCTCTTTAGTCTTCTTCCTACCCTTCCCTATCTATCTATTGCAGCAACGCTTCGGGTGAGACTTCTTCTCTTCGGAGGAGATAAACATGCCAACGCTCTAGACTACTTAGTACCTTTTGTTGGTAACCTGAGAAGGACCTTGGTCTGATCAAATTCATGCCAACAAAATGGTTTTGTTGCCCGAACCTGTGTTAAAAGGGAAACTGTAGGGAGAATGCTGCTGTTGATCCATAGATCTGGTATTGATCAATGGTGGGAAAGGAACTATGACGCCTTCATATGGAAAGAAGCAGGACTAAGAGGAAAATTGTTGGAAAACACTCGCGAAGCAATCTTTTACTCAGAAAGATCAAGCGACCAGTATGAGATTTTCTGGGTTAAATTCCTAGAAGATTTTTTTTCACTGGATAAATAGGCTCCAAGAAGCTCCAGAGTTCCAAGGATGGGCCAAGAAGATTTGTGTGTGGGATACCAAAAAGTTATCAGCACTCAAGAGGCTAGATTTCCCAACCACACGATCTGTGGATTTCTGGGTTAGCATCATGCTATAAGGATACATAATTGAATTTGTAGTTGCGAACCACCGGTCTTTCTTGCGGGTAGAGGAAATTTTCAAGAAAGGTGAAAGGGGAAGATTGTTGAAAGAAATCCCCCTGTGGATTAAGGATTTCTTGATGGAGGAGGGGATGTTGATTATGTCCCCAACCAAGATGGCATTGTAAACACCCTCACTTGGGGTAGGACAAGACGGGGTGAGGGTTATGGAATGAGAAAGGGGAAGGGTTCTTTGAAAAATCGGGGGGAAACAACAAGAATTGGATTCAAGAGATGAGTAAGCCTTGAAGAGAGCCGCCATAGTTGAGAAGTGGTGGCACAGAAAGATCAAGAAAGTAGCAAGACAGTCTAAGAATTTGATGAAATAAGGCAGATCAGAAGAAGTAGAGGAAAGATAGATAAAAGAGTTGCAGAAGATGAGAAGACAGTAATGAATGTCTAGTCAAAGATTAAATGAGAGAGAAGTGTGAATATAACGATGTCCCCAGGAGGTTGTACAAGACAGAAAAGGTGAATATGTAAGAGAGGAAGAAGCCGACATGAATCTTGAAGAATAAAGAGAAGATTCAGCCCCAACAACAGGAGAGATGGGGAATCCGACTGAAGAGATTGTCCCAGTGGAAGAAAATGAGACACCCCAGATCAAAGAAAATCACCCCCAAGCTAGTGGCACCAACCCCAAATCACCCATACCCCAAGTGTCTTCTATACAAGCAGTAAGTAAAATGAGACACCCCAGATCAAAGAAAATCACCCCCAAGCTAGTGGCACCAACCCCAAATCACCCATACCCCAAGTGTCTTCTATACAAGCAGTAAGTTCGATACTACCATCTCATGCTAGTTCTGTTCCAGTACAACTAGTTAGTCAATCACAACTAGGAAGTAGTACATGGAGGATATTAGGATCCCTTGGTAGATCGCAAGTAGGACCGTTAGGATTCATATCGATAGGAATAACAATATCAATAATAACAATATTGGTCACACGAGAGGTTCTGTTGCCCAATACCCAGAATTTTGGGGTAAGGGCGATGAAGACGTTGAGAAACACTCGTTCTTGTGCGAAGAAATATGGAGATCCAGAGGGACTCTAGATGCAAATAACGATGAAGACGTTGAGAAACACTCGTTCTTGTGCGAAGAAATATGGAGATCCAGAGGGACTCTAGATGCAAATAAGTTGGTTGAGTTCCAAACTACCTTGAGAGGTCACTCTCTCAAGTGGTACTTGAATATCATCGACCCAGGAGTGCCAGGAACACAAGGTCAAGCGTTCACACTTGGACAGGTACAGACAAGGTTCATAATAGAGTTCAAACTACCTTAGTTAGAACAAAAGGCTATGTCTGAGTTGCATGAGATCTGGTAACGGGAAGGTGAATCAGCCTGGGAATATAGCCATAAGTTTAAATATGCTATAGGGAGGTTGGCACATCCAATACACGAAGAAAATCAAAGGGAGTGGTACATTCAGGGATTGTTGCCTCTGACTTGGATTCCATTAACACAATAGTGGATAGAAACTTTAACAGGCGCCTTGGAATAATCGATGAATATTGAAGCCATGAAGGGATACCCTGGGAGCCTGAGAGTGACCAGATCCCCATAAGATGCGAATCTAGCACAACTACATCACAGATATCAATGCTTACAGAAAATATTCAAGAGATGACGATACCCATACTGGGACGACCACAGGTTTGGTGCACTAGATTCTATACGGAAGGTCATATGGTGAATGAATGTCCATGAATAAGGGGAATGAGACCTCCTCATAACTTTATGGTACCCCCACCATAAACCATGGGAGGAGTTGCACAAGTATCGACGAACTTACCATTCCATAACCCCACCCTATATCTTGCTTTTCTAGGAGGCCAAGCAGTACCAACAACTGAGTATTATGAAATCGTCTGAATCCATGGGCATGGGCTAAGAAAGTGCCCCATTATGTAGAAATATTTGATAGTACCAAATACAATACACTATGAGTTCTGTGCATCTACCACACATACTACCAATCAATGTAGAGAGTTGGATGCACTTGCAAACAGGTTAGACCGAAAAAAATTCAAGGTGAATGAAAAACCTCAGGGACCAGGAAGAGGTCGAGGAGGTGGAGCCGAAGGATACTTCAGAGGAGGAAGAACTGGGGAAGAGGGCTAAGCATATGTTATAACTATGATGAGAAAGGTCACATGGCTAGAGACTATCCTCATCCAAGGTGGCCATGGTGCTCTCATTGTAGAACCAATGGGCACGCAACTGAATACTACCCAGACTTAGTTGAAAAATGGGAATATAGAGTATGACAAAGAGGAACTAACCTCATCAGTTCAAAAATCAAGAGATTTATTAAGGGACAATTTCCCAACCTTAATATCATTACTCGAGGAGGAGCGAAGATAGGAGATGATGTTGATACTCTACCTCAAATCCAAAAAGAATCACCTAAAGAAGACAGGTACAACCCTCTGAAACAGAAGTTGTTCTTTAAAGATTCCATAGAAGTATTTTAGAATATTCCTAGCCCCGAGATGCAAGAGAAACCCCCATAGCCTATTGTTTATCCTAAGCACAAGTCCTTTCTTCATCCCTTGCACCCAGAAACATTGTAGTCATGTCGAGATAACCTGAACAACCTCAAAATGTAGTTGATCTTTGTTTTCAATTATTCTCTGACATTCTGGGGAATGATCAACTAACAAAAAAGTTGCGCAATGTGCTATACCTAGTTTTAGGGAATGAAGAACCCCTAGAATAAAGAGTAAGGGCTAATATTCCTGAGAAGAGTACTCATAGACTGCAATGAAGAAAAGTACGAATTGGAAAAGAATTCATATTAGTAGCCCAGTTAGAAAAATTTGAGATTAAGGACATCATGTTGGATCTGGTATCTAATGTTAACATTCTTCCTAAGAAGACTTGGGAAGCCTTAGGAAAACCTAGGTTGACATATTCCCCAATTCAGTTATGAATGGAAAACCAATATTGTATCTTCCCCATAGGAATATTGGAGAATGTGGAAATAGATGTCGCAGGAGTAAAGATAGTGGCCAACTTTGAAGTCGTTGATATCATGGGAGATAAGGACTGTTACCCTGCACTACTTGGCATTGATTGGACCTATGACAATTATGCTGTAATCGACTTAAAGAAAGACACAATGAACTTTGAGGCTGAGGGAATCAAGGTAGTTCAAACTTTGGATCTATATGTAGGACCCAAGTATACAGAGCCAACAGACAATAATATGGAGGGAGAAGACTTGGATAAGTTGTACACCATAATAGCAGGAACAAGAGAGTATTATATAAATCTTATTGCTAATGGATCAGTAATTTGGAGAAGCATACAATCAACAGATGAAGATTCATAATTGGATTTTGACAGTTGGAAACAAGGTTCATAAGAAAGATTCTCAATAATATGCGCAACTGTCAGAGTGACCAGATGGGTTGGGACCGAAGTTAGATAGCACCCAGTATACGATGGCACCTCAGAACTAGACAATGTTTTGCTCAACGTGGAAGAAAATGTAATAGAATATCAAAGAATCTTTATACTAGATGTAGCTTTTCAGAAAACCCCTTCCAGATGGTGGGATAATCATGAATCTGTACTCATAAATTGCGACGAGGTGAAGCAAGCTATCAAGTATAGGTTCCCAAATAAGGAGCAACTGGAATCAGAGATGCAGATGGATCTCCAAGTTGTGCAACTATTCAGTGGAGAATCAAAGCCTAGAATGCATATTGAACAGTGCATGACACAATGGAGAGTTGCACGGCTACCCTCTCACGTCTGGGTTTAGGTATTTCCCCACTCTCTAGGTCCAATCCTGAAATCTTAGTTCATACATGAAGAAACCAGAAGACAAACTAGTGACTGGCAAACACTAGCAACTCAATTTAGAAAGGACTTTTAATTTACAAGTAAGTACTGTAATCTTGAAGTAGTCCTGCAAAATATTAAAGAATTTATTTTTGCAAATAATGGTAATCAGAAATCAAACTTAGCGGTATGTGCCAAACATAGCCAATAATTTCATACCAACCTTCATCTGGCCTCAACTGAGAAACCTATAGAATGTTATCAGATTAGCAGGGATGCAAAAATCCTAGATGACTTAGAGGAATTGAGAAACCTAGCCATCAAAGAGACAGAGGGGAGAAGATAAATTCAAAACACCATACCCAACCAGACTGATAGTTCCTACAATCACCCATTAAAATTGTGCAAAATCAACATAGGGACCACAGAGAAACCCAAGATAGCTATGGTGGGAGACTACTGGGATGAGAAAACCAGGCAATAAATACAAAGTTTATTGCGGGAATATGAGGATTTGTTCCCAAAGACTTTTTCAGAGTTAAAGGTGATCAAAGGAGTTATGGTAGAAATGAAGATTGAATTGAAACTAGGATCCAATCCTTTCAGACATAGACCATACCGTCTTAACCCTAGAGTAAAATACAAGGTTAAGAAGGAGATAGATAAGATGTTGGAAGCAGGACTCATTTTTGTAGTAGAATAAGTAGAGTGGGTTAGCCCGATACTTATTCAAAGAAAGAAAGGCACATAGAATATTAGAGTCTGTGTAGACTACAAAAGCCTCAACTTTTCCTGTGTGCATGACAAAGTTTCAGGGTACCACCAAGTCAGGATCATTGAAGAGGACAAAAGTAAGACCACTTTCATAACAGAATGGGGATCTTTCACATACAATGTGATTCCATTTGGTGTGCTCTTCCGATCTATCATTGAAGAGGACAAAAGTAAGACCACTTTCATAACAGAATGGGGATCTTTCACATACAATGTGATTCCATTTGGCATAAAGAACACCCCTGCATTTTTCTCCAAGATTATAAATCATCTTTCAGAGAGTTTTATAGAAGTATATATGGATGATTAGGAAATATATAGCCTACTCAAGGAACATGTAGCACTGTTGCGGCTAATGTTCAACAGATGCAGAGAATTGCAGATCTCATTGAATCTCTGAAAGTGTATCTTATGTGTACCACATGGGAATTTGTTAGGCCACATAGTATGTCAAGAAGGATTATTGGTAGACCCAGCCAAAGTTGCAGTCATCACAAATATGCCACCACCTATGAGTGATAAACAGTTGCGCTCCACGCTAGGACACACAGGTTACTATCGTAGGTTCATCCGAAGATATGCCAACATTACTGTACATCTGGAAAACCTACTAAAAAAGGCTGAAATTTTCCAATGGACTCCAGAATGTGATAAATAATTCAAGATACTTAAGGAGAAGATCAACACAACACCAATTCTGATATTCCCAAACTAGGAGAAACACACAGGTTACTATCGTAGGTTCATCCGAAGATATGCCAACATTACTGTACATCTGGAAAACCTACTAAAAAAGGCTGAAATTTTCCAATGGACTCCAGAATGTGATAAATAATTCAAGATACTTAAGGAGAAGATCAACACAACACCAATTCTGATATTCCCAAACTAGGAGAATGAATTTCATGTCCATGTAGATGCTTTGGGAATTGTCTTGGGAGCTATCTTAACGTAACCTAGAGATGGAGCTATGGATCATCCTATCTATTATGTGAGTCAAAAGTTGTCGCAAGCATAAAACAACTACAAAATGACGAAAAGGGAGGGATTATCCATGATCTATGCTTTGCAGAAATTTAGACATAATTTGTTAGGTTCTCATTTCAAATTCTTTACTGATCATTCTGCATTGAAATATCTAGTCAACAAACCTATGTTGGAAGGGAGAATTTGTATATGATTGTTGTTATTTCAGAAATTTTCATTTGAAGTTATCATTAAGTCGGGATGATGAAATGTAGGACATAATCACCTATCCATATTAGAGTCAGGGGAAAGTGGCGGAGCAATAGATGACCAGCTCCTAGATGCAGACTTGTTCCAGGTTGAGGCCATACTAGAATACCTGGAAGACATAATAGTCTTCTTAAGTAAAGGGCCTTCCTAGAAACATATTTCTCAACCTAGAAACACCACATGGTTGTTAGAGAAGTAGATTACCAGTTGATCGTTGGAAAGTTATATAATCTAGGACTAGACAGTATCCTCAGACGATGTGTCCTGGATCATGAAAGACATGATATACTTTGGGAATTCCACAATGGATTTGCAGGAGGTCACGTAGGAGAAAAGGCCACTGGATAGAAATTTTTACAAGATGGACTTTGGTGGGCAACACTCTTCAAGGATGCAAAATTATATGTTAGATTGTGTGATGCTTGTCAACGAGTGGGTAAGCCGTCATGCCAATATGAATTAGCACTACAACTAGTTAGAGCTCTACAAGCATTCGAGAAATGGGAAGTTGACTTTATTGGACCAATCAACCCTACAACCAAGCATTCAAAGGCTAGGTAAATCATCACTGCAACTGACTACCTTACCTGTTGGGCAGAAGCAACAACAATTACAGACTGTTTGACCAATATTGCTGCCAGGTTCATTTTCAAGAATATCATCACTCAGTTCATATGTCCCAGAAGCCTAACTAGCGATCAGGGAGCTCATTTCATTAGCAACACTATAGAAATTCTTACAATATAGTTCCTGATCCAACATCACAAAAGAAGTCCCTACCACCCTAGGCCAATGGAATAGTCGAACCCTTCAACAATATTCTGGAAAGAGAGTTGACAAAGGTCTATTGCACAAATAGAGAATATTGGGATGACAGAGTCCCAACAGTACTATGGGCATACAAGACAACCACAAAGAAAATCCCCAGGTACACACCATTCCAGTTAGTTTATGGGAAAGAGGCAATGGTGCTTGCATAATTCATCACTCCAAGCTTGTATATTGCACAAATCACATGTATGTCAGAAGAGGAATCCATTGCACAGAGACTTATGGAGTTACAAGAACTCGAGGAGACTAGATTTCTAGCAGACTACCATCAGTCATTCGAGAAAGAAAGAAAAAATTTTTGGTACGACAGGCACATTAAGACCAAGGTATTTACATAAGGAGACAAGGTTCTACTCTACGATATTCGATACATAAATCACCCTGGCAAGTTGCGCATGCACTGGGTGGGACCATTCATAATTGAGGAGATTTGACCCTCAAAAGTAGTCAGACTCACACAATAGATGGTGTGTTGTGGCCAGGAATGGTGAATGGTGCTCTCTTGAAACCCTACTTGTCTCAAAACTGAGAAAGAGAGACTGTCACTCCAGTCCGAAGGAGATTGTATAATAGTTAGACTTGATGTTTCTGAAATTTTTGTAAATTCAGTTAATAAAGTTGATGTGCGCATTGTTGCGCCATGACACCTAGTTCATTTTCTGTTTAAAAATTGTTTGATACAGAACTAATAAATCAACAGTGTAGGATCTGAAGCATAAGAAAATATATTAATGACAATCATTAATATGATGAGGACCTCCTTTGTGGTCGGAGGGAGAACGAAGCCGAATATGAGCTGAGCCTATGTGCCACATGAACCTGGTCTAGTCACAACCTTAATTTCTATTACGGTACCCCGCCTGAAGACAGTTAAGCCATAAACCCATGATATGCCAAGATGCCATCCGAGTTCACGTTGGGATACCCACCCGTCAAATGGAAAGGTCTGAAATTGGCCACGACCCTATTCCACTCACCCAAGTAAGTAAATGACAGAATCACCCAATAGGATTTACCCCGTTAAACAGTCTCGTCGAACAAATCAGATCCATTTGCATCCATACGGTCATAATGAATAGTATTTATTACTAAAACTTTCTCGTTAATACAAGTACAAGTTCCTGAGAACTCACTTGAGAATGCATCATTTTCAAAGAACTTAGCCATTTATGAATTTAGTAGAGTGAACCAGTCTGTAAAAGTGTGAAATCCATAGTCATGACCTTAGTCTTTAAATTTTCATAGAAGCGTGAATGTCGAGAGCCACAAAAATCCAAATTTTTATGTCTAAACAAGCGATACCATATGAGCCCTATGACTCACGAGTCGAGGTCGTGGGTGATCTAAAAGGGAAGGTGGATCATGTTAAGCTCCTTGATATTGACCTAATAGATTCATTTTTGTTCCCCCAGATGAGCATATATGTATTTTGGGGGATGGATCCAGACGGACTCAGAGGCATGCAATTTGTGCCAAAACTAGACTTTATCAACTTATCCAATTCGACCATCATGAACCTTAGATACCTACCAGTATTCGATACCATTGGTGAGGTTGCGTGGTGCACAAAATTTATGATAAGTAGGGTGCACGACAGAAGTCTCTGGTTTGATAAGATATATCCAATCCATGATGAATACATCCACCATCTTATGAGACTATCCTTCGAAGGAGAAGATGTTTCGAAAGGATTCTAGGGTCCTAGTAAGCATGGAAAAAATAAAGGCGAGCTCAGTTTGTATGAGAAATTCAACACAAAGAGGGGGGGACGCACAACAGTAATCAAACCTATACTACTAGAGATAGTCCAGACTGGTTGTTACATCATAGCCAATAAGGTTATGAGATCAAACTACAAAGGTAGATGTACGCTACATGCATTATCAGTAGCAGACTTTTGCACCAACAACATTGTGTTCAATTGGTGTAGCTACCTGTTGGAGGAACTACTAGTAGAATGCGAGGAAGCATAGGAGAAGGGTGGAACATTCACTTATGGATATATACTCATGAAATTTTCAATGTTCAAATGGAATCCACCCATCGGAAGGCCTCCAATGCTACCAGATAAAGGACGCATGGAGAAGATGTTCGAGCCATGGCAGTCAAGGTCGGATTCGAAGAATACAACCTTCAACACCACAATATTTCCTAAATGGTACAATGGTATGAGAGATGCAACACAGAGGATTCATATTCTATAGGATCTCCTAAACTGCAATACGTGAAACATTGCCTTAAACATGAACCAACACCACACATTTGTCTGGCCGAGAAATGTTAGAAGGGAATATTTCCATACAAAGATGTTGTCGTTCTATCTGGATGAGGAGGCCTTCGACAAAGATGACATGTCTTTCATAAGAGTCAAATGCAACCCATGCAAGTCAGGAATGCATTATATTCTTCATATGTAGCTGCCGAAGAAGACAAACAAAGAAGAAGAAGCCAAACCAAGCTCAGGTCCAGGGTCACAGAAGCCAGAAGCTCCAGCATAATCAGACTCTAAGGAGGAAAAAAAAATGCAAAAATTGGAGCGGAAGAAAAGACTGGCCCTCCATCAACTACCATTCAATGCCCTGTTGTCAGGTGAGGATTTTAACTAGATCTTGAACATTGTGTTCGATATCGAACCATTGATGAAGAGGCCCAGAACCAGGGTCTTGCCGAACAAACCTTTGAACCCCCAACCCCTTGCATCAGTTGCTCCCCGCACCTTCTCAGTGGTCAAATCCATCACTATCATCCACATTCATGATGACCTCGACCCTGAAACATTTCCATCCACATTTGTCACTGAGCATCCTCTGTAACCACCACCACCCCAGTCGCCAACCCAAGAAACCACCAGTCCACCCCATACCACAAACCCAGATTCGATGCAACTTGATCAGCCAGAGTAAGCAGAGAGAGGAATCCTAGAAATAAACCAAGAGTTTCCTAAGCTAAGACCAAAATTTTCTGGTCCAAACCCCAAAGTACCAGAGCAGAGCATAAAGCTGAATGGTCTAAATCTAGAAATCAAGGAATAACAACCTGAGCCTTCGGCGCAAGGAAAAGACACCCAAATTGTAGAGGAGACAAAAGCCCAAACAAACTAGAAAATCACCTGATCCAGGTGGATATCGGTGGCCACCCACCTTTTCCAGCTGGCTCAAAAAAACTTTCTAGCAATTTTGATAATTTACTATTTTTAGCAGTTTTTCGGGTCCTAAACTTCTGGAGCCGTT
>CBVK0104161261.1:0-15115 GCA_900067695.1 Picea abies
TTATGTGTGGTAAGATATGAGGTACGTGACTAATCCTACGTGTTAAAGTAATGAATATATAAAATCACGCTTTCCCATTTTCTCACCGCTTGTGCTAAATTGATCCACGTGGAGCCAATCCGATTAGTTGGGGGGGAAGGAATCCAAATCTAGCCGTCCAAACGGTATTTTATACTCACCTTCACCACCTTTTCGACCACACTTCTTTTTGCTGAGACACTGTATTCTACATGCAAACCATGATCGAACTGGCTGCATTTCTGGTTTAGGTGCTAGTCTCTCCTCCTACGTGCCTATTAGAATCTCAAGCAACATCATGGGAGGATCAGCTGTGAGGTATGAACCTACAAATTTGGATACTTCGTTGTTACACCCAGAGGCCTACCAAATATTTCTGTAGGCCAACTGGATATCGTATTTTAAGAAGTTGCAGGGGTTTAATGAGGACGAGGTATTGGAGTTTAGTCAAAATCTCACCAAAGGATATTCAATGGTGAATGGGGTAAGGATTCCAGTATCAGAAGAAAGCATTGTTGCTGTCATAGGGTTGCCAACAACAGGAGACCAATGGTTTAACAGAAAAACACATCTTCCGGATGCTCATAAGGCTTTCCTCGTTGACAATGAGCAAATTCAGACAAAAGGCCGAGGTGCGGATGTCAATTCCTTACCAGAGCCCTGAGGTAAAGTTGCAGAGTTCGTCAAAAGGTTCATTACCTATGAAGGTAGGTACCAAGTTGTTTATTTTTCTGATTTCATCTTATTATCACATCTGCGACATCAGAAATTCATAAACATTCCTTATTATCTACTCCATTCATTGAATAACATGGCTCATTTTGTAAAAAAATCGAAAAACCCCAAGAACTTCCTTTCAAATCACAGACTCATCGGACTATTAATTTTCAAAGTTATGGCCATTTCCAACAACCCATTACCTGCTGTAGCAGACCAACCACCTTCTATACCTGCATATAGGATTGGACCTCTTCTTGAGTCTCTGCCCTCGACTGCAATAATAGTCCAAACCCCTACTGTCGCTGCCCGTAAGACGACCCAGAGAAGTAAATGCACAGCCCACAACCATCCTAACACCAACTAGACAAGCCTTGATGGAAGTGAATTGACATAGCCTGTAGCTGTGGTTTCTCAAAATGAGGAACAACCAGCTATTACACTGAGCCATGCATCCTAGCCCTTGGTCGCGACAGATGTTATTGAAAAATTACCCCCTGCTCCTAAACATAGAACTCCTGTTCCTATATCTGCATCACCTAGGAAGCGCACAAGGTCAGAACGGTCCACTGCAGTAGCAAGTCTGACTACCCCTTCTGCTGTTTCACCGGCAGAGCCACCTATTGCTACAACAATTGTTCTAAGCCCTACTATCACTACCGAAAGATTATCTCAGAAAAGAAAACATTCATTCAAGGGCAAATGTTAGAAATACCTAGACCCAATTATATCAGCAACAACTCAGAACCCTTCTACTTCTGTGATAAAGAACTCTACAGAGATACGTATACCAGGTTTTACTTTGTGCCCAGAACTGCAAGCGACTATTCTCTCAATTTAGACTGAATGTACTCCAATCACAGTAGAATCATCAGCTCTGCCTGATGATTCTGTGCATCATACATCAAGTAACGATGTCCAAATCATAATAGACCTAGGTATACCTAAATTTCCTACTTGTGTGGTTGAGGAAGAACAACCTGTTCCTCCTCCAACAACGAAGAAGAAAGTCTCTGCTTTCGTTTCTATTTTATCTAGGAGAAAAACCAGGTCTACCAACTTTGTGGAAGCAACAATTCGATGGCAATATATGGAACATGATATTCCTATTCTTCATCCATTATCCTCTATGATTGATGAGGAGACTATCACACAAGAACTAGTCTCTTCCAGTGAACTAACGGTGCCAGTAGAGACACCTGCAAACAATGGGACTGGTATACAAGAACAAGTCAGGTAGGATGAAGCTGTTACACAAGAACCAATTGTCCAAGATGAGACTATTCCAAAAGAAGCAGTTATGACAGACCCAGTTGTTACACAAGAAACAACTATTCCACCAGAAACAACTATTGACAATATAACTGCTCCACAAGAACCAATTACAAATAATGCTGAGGATGTACCACTTGCTCAATTGTTTTCCCAAATTGAGAAAAAGATAAGGCATACAGAAAACTCCAAAATAACTTCACTCATAACAGAGAATGAAAGCCTCAATGAAGAGTTAAATACCCTGAAACAAAAATTGGAGACTGCTCGATAGAAGAATCCAGAAGGGATTGCTTTGGACATCCTAGCACTGACAAAAGCTGTTATGGACAGAAATAAATAACTCATGTGCTTTGAGTGTGGAAACATATACTTTGAGGTAGGTTATAAGATAGTAAAAGTGTCGGTTGTTGGAGGTCCAACAACTCTCTCAGTCAAGACTGAACATGCAGTTATTGCTACACATAGAACAACACAACCGAGGAGATCTCAACGTCATAAGGCAGCTGTTGGTTTACCAGCAGCTTTCAAACAAGAACCTTTGTTTCCCTCACGAGTTGTTAGTCAAGCAACTCAACCTGATTCTGATCTTCAAGACAAAGCAATGAAGACAGATTATTGACACCACATATTTTCTTTTTAGCACAACATTTTTCCATACAGGCACTTATCAATTTATATTAGCAGTTTTTCACTGGAGGAGCCATTTCCCTAATTTAGCTACAAAGTAAGGTTTGAATGTGTTTTGCATGAGGACATGTAATGTCTAGACTATGCACAATTATCTTGAAATAACAGACTTCCCTAGGTTGACAATTTATATTGAACACCTTAACTCTCTATTCATTTAGACAATTAAAGTGCCTAACATCGGTGATGTGGTGTTGGATGTGCAATTTGTAGAATATGTCGATGTATCCCCACACCAACTGATTGGCAAGTTGACGAAGCTAGAACCATCTAGCGAGGAGGTTTTGGCGATAGCCTGGCAGGTAGAAGCGCTTTATGAGAGCCTAGAAGAATCCATCCCATGTCATAATGTGTGGTTTCTATGTCTCAACCATGTCACCTCTATCCATGACCCAAGAATAATTCTCCAACTGAGTGTCCCACCATGTCTGTGAAATTCCCTCGAGTTACAGACTGATGATCTGAAGCTTCATGTCTTCTGTCACCTCTGGACATGTACAAAAGTATGTGGAAATACTGCGAAGCCAAGAGTCAACATTCTCACCATTCATTTGGCCCACAAACTTCGGTAATTGGAAGTGCATATTGAGCTGCATGGGTGTTGGATCTCTGCACTGTTGCAAACAGAGTATCTCTTGGAGAGCCATCATTAAATCATGAATTGGAGCTATGATAGTGGATGCAGAATCCTCTATAAACATATCTTTTCGCGATGCCATAATTTTCATTCACCATGGATGCCAATCTGTCACTGGATGCTGCGCTGCGAATTACTATACTATGGAGTGCATTGAGAAGGCACCCGGTACCTTGAAGAGGGCGTGTGGAGAATGGTGAAAGATAAACATGTTGGAAGCTCCGAGGAGGGTGCACTGGAAGTCCTGAGAAGGACGTTTGGCTCAAAGATTTTTTTTTTGGTTGGATGGCCTCTCTTCTAAATTCCATGGTTGCACATAAGATGGCTTGGATCCAGGCTCTGATACCAATTGATCCGCAACTCTATCTGCAAAATTAAAAATGCAACAACTAAATAGACTGGCACACAATAATAAAACTCTACACAAATACAAATACACGGAGAATGAAAGAGAGGAACACTAGAAATGAGAAGCAAGTGACCATTTCTTGTATTTTATCAAGAAGACACCCTTTTTATTAGACCAGATGATTTTTGTTTACAACAACATCAAGAGACTTGTTGCTTTTATTTCTGATTGACAAGCACTGTTTCACTTTTTATTAATTAACTTCCTTACAGAAAACATACTAATTATTTATTAGGAATTTCCCTACTCAGCTAGACTGGTGAGGGAAGTTTTACAATAGAAACAACTAAATGTCCTCATGCTAATCGACAGAGGAAGGTGGACACCCTCTCTAGTGGCCCATTTTAGAAATATTAAAATATCATAATAATGAAAAATCTTAGGATTGCAATATTGTTATAGAATTATGAGATTACAAACTAAATAACTCATGTAGATAGAATATAATGTAGAATTATAAATATGTTGTGGTTAGGTACTCAATATACCTTATGTCTTAAAATTTTGTCCCTAAATCTAAAAAAATTAAACAATAGAAGTTCTTTTAAATAATAAGTGGTAGGTCATCTATTTACATATACTAGTTATCAAAACATTTACATTCTATCATAGAATTTAGCCGAGAAACCCTCAAAATGAATCCTTTATAATAGTTTGTCAATTTTGTTGGCTTGAATAATATCATATAAAAAATATGATTTTTTTTTGTTTGTCTTAACCCCTTGTCCATTGTAACCTAACATAAAAAAAAGAAACCAACTTGGACTCTGGTAGAAGCAAAAAAAACAGGCTTGGATGTATCTTGGCCTCTCGCCACTAAATCCCATGCCCTGATCAATATAGAAATAAAACGTGTAAATTGAGGCCTTAGAGCTAGAGGGTAACCTAGGATTTTTCCTTCTATTCATCTTCTTCATCAAGAGAAATGAGGCATTGGGAGTCCTCTCCATCCTGGTGGCCTTCCATTTCTCACTCATCCTCATACTCTATAGCAATATTTGAGCCTTAGATGGCTTGTAACAAAAAAAAATATTTGTCATTGAGTTGTTACAGGTCTTCCTTTATTCTATTTAGTAGGGGCTCATTAGAACTATGTGAGGCATAATCCATATGACATGATACTATTTCCTTGGTATGGTAGTATATATTTAGGGTGAAGCAATATTTGATGGTCCTTCTTCTCAAAAATCCTATATCCAAGATGATGTGAGCCAAGTCCTTGTCTATTTCCTTGCTACTAGTGGCATATTTGCATCGACAAACATTCTCCTCCAATTTTCCTAGGTTGTGAACTATGGTGGCTTTGTGCCTACCATAAAAAACTTGTGCTATATGCTAAGCTTAAACATTTCTTTCTTTCGTTTGAGTTTTTTTGGAGCCTGTTTTGTCAAAATTTAAACCCTGTGTATATTACTTCCTTATGATCTCAAGCAAAAATTACTTGCTGAATTTTTAAACAGAAAATTCAAACCATAGAATAGTTACAGAGTGGCTAAAATTAACTGGAAATTAAACAATGGAAGAAAAATAAATTCCCAAGCACATAGACAAAAAATTATGCTCTTCAAATATCATATTTTTATTAAATTACTCCAAGCTTACAAGGGCTCCCGTACTGGGAAAATAACCCACTGAGAAAATAATCAATTTATAACAAAACCTAGCTATTCTGGCCATGCTATAAACTCAATTGAAGAAACCCTCTGTATAGTTTCTCAAACTTAGATATGTTGTTTTATGACTTGCATGTGGTTGTATGGCCTTAGAAATCATATGACCTCTGCCTCTGTTATGGATAGTATGATCTCCACAAATTTCTGGTTCCTAGGTTGTTCTTCCACTTACTACTACTACTTATTCTCTCCTCCTCCAGACTGAGCAAAGATCCTTCTTTTTACTCTTTGTGTCTCAACACGCTGTGAGTCACTCAATGTCTTCTCTTTTCACATTGTATTTCTTTTATAACTTTGAGTTGATGACCAACTCTCCATATCCCTTATCTCTCAATGAGATTGATGGTTGAGATTAAATCCCAATCAATGATCAAGATTATATCTAAATCACTAATGTAAATACTTTACATTTTATTAGACATTAATCAAATCAATATAAAAGTCTATTCACTTTAATAATTATCTTTAATTAAAGTGAATTGTCTATTCACTTTAATAATTATCTTTAATTAAAGTGAATTACAAAGATAATAAAGGTCCTTTTTTTGGATGAATTCCACACATCTAACATTAGACTTGTGCAAAAGTTCTTGTCTGATGCTACAAATATCAACACTCCCTCTTAGCGAGGAAGGAAATTCTTGAAGAGCTGTCTGAAACTGGATTTCTCTCTGGTCTTGGTAATATGTCCCACACATCATCCCTCACCATGGGATTCCTCCAAACCATTTTTTTTTCTACTGCTTCCTAAAATCTGGAAGCTTCAGAATCAATGATGCAACTCAATAGCGCCATATAGTTTGAAAAATTTGTTAGAAGCCTCCCCTCCTTGAATGTACTCCTAGGAGCCTCAACATGCTCCTTAGCATCCCTCAACACTAGTACAAAATGAGATATTTGTTACTAAAAAAGCAACTAAAAATAATATATATATGACTATTAGCAACAAATTAGCAGTCTCTTTTCACCTGACTAACTTTTAGTCATTTTTAATTAGTCGTTAATTGGATGACTTGATTAATCATCTTGTAATATATTTACTTGTTTATTTGGTCATTAATTGCCACAATTTTGTATATGCATTTACTCGTTTATTTGGTCATCGATTGTCACCATTTTGCAGTACATTTACTGGTTTGTTTGGTCATTGATTGTCACCATTTTGTAGTACATTTATTTGTTTATTTGGTCATTAATTGTAACCATTTTGTAGTACACTTACTAGTTTAATTTGTCATTAATTGTTGTCATCTTGTAGCATATTTATTAGTTTATTTAGTCATTATTTTTTATCATTTTTCTCATATATTTAGTCAAGTTATAAAGCACTATGCAAATAATATAATCCTAGTCCCTTATAACGAAACTACAATAATAGTAGTATCTCTGGTTATATTTATTCCTAATTTAGTAGTTATATATATATTTTATTTTCTTTATTCATTATTGTTCAATATAAATTAATATGATGTAAATAATTTAAAAAATGTCATACAATGTTGATGTTGATCTAATAACAATGAAACAAATTATATATAAAATTATGTACTTAAACAATAAATAAAGATTTCATATATGCAATTGATATAGTGGAAAAAAATAAATTTATATAAATGTCATGTAAACTTGCAACATTAATTAGCAATACTATAAATAAGATCAAGTACACATACATATATTTGAACTACATAAATTATATATATATAAATATTTAAATTCAAATGCTATCACAATACATTTGAGTTTCCAGTTGAATATCCACTAACACATGATTATCGTTGATCATCTAGTCCAAGACAAAAAATGTCTCCATTATACTCTCAATTGCAACATCAAGCTTTGGGACAAGTACATGAAAATCATATACATCAATGACTTTTCCAAATATTTCAATGACTTTTCATGAGTTAAGCTTCCTTCCTTTCTTCAGACCTCCCTGCGATAGTAACCATAGGTCGAGGAATTTCAATAAGTGGATTCTCCTTCTCCATCGTTGTAAACATAGCCTTGTAGGAAAGGTTGTGGAATATAGACCTACACAACAATATGGATCTAAAGTGAGACTTCTTGAAAGATACCCTCTTGGAGGATCAAACTTGGTAGCATGTTCTACAAAAGATAGAAATTAATAATTTTTTTTTCACTAAAACTGGAGAATTTAATATCATTAAAAGAGTGTGGTCAAGACCACTGAGAATAATATCAGTTTCATAGATGCCCAAAAACTTCTAAAAACTATTGCATTGTTGGTTCTACAGTGACTATATCTATTCCCTAACTAATTCTCCATAGATTTAGCCTACTACTGTTATGAAAAGAGTATATCTGGTAGAACATACCATTGATACATATACAAAAATAAAACATGGATATTGCATATTGAGATTAATTAATTACCAAGTTCTTTCTTGATGTCTGACACTCCTTCTTCCTCTCTATCCTCTGCCAAGGGCTCATTGAGATATGGGAGTGGACAAACATATGCTGCTGAGTCATTCCTTGATTCCTGGTTGAAGCTTCCTGCTGGAGAGGAATGCTCATTGTTCCTTTCCAAATGCTCAATTTTGAATTTCATATCCTCATTCTGGATTCGCAAAGCATGCATTTCATCCCGCATCTGGCCGATCTAATTACGATGTTGAGAAAGTGTTTCCAAGACAAAAGAGACAACAGAGCTCAATTTTCCCACCCATATCTTAAGTCACTGATGATCTTCTTCCTCATACTCTTTGATTTCTCTTCTAGGAGATTTCTTTTCACCACTTCCTTCCCAATTCATTCTAACCATGTTGAATCTTCCAGGATCACCCGATTCAAATACTGTCCCTCCTCCTCCTAATTTAGACAATGATAAATTGGCCTAACTTACTTTCCACCCCAACACATAGAGAAAATGACCCAGGTAAATTGGACCCCGAGTGTATAATATCACTTCCCACCATAGAAAACCCACCAGAGCAACAATACTACAAACACTCCAATTGTTATTCTCTCCGTCTATTGTTGTTCCAGATTTAGCCATTTTTCCACCGCAAAGCCACTCAATCTCATAACTCAAGTGAATGTTCCTGGAGCCATTAATTCGCATTGAGTCTTGTACCTTCCCAAGTTGACTTAAGCATATTCGACTGTCCTTCAATACATTAGAAGATCGCTTGGTGACAACTGCATTTCTCTGAACCAATTGACGAAGCCATGGACGTACCATCCCACAATTCACCAAAAGAAACAATCTGTACTAGGCTTCTCTCTCATCGGAGTTCATGTACCTTCCTCTCAAATCCATTTCCCAGGAGGTCATTCTCACATGCAAAAATCGAGTTCTCACCCTTACCCTTCCCATCCACCATATTATCAACTTCCGCGAGCACAAATAAATGCCATGAGACTGCCACCACCTCCCACATGTCATACATGCATCCTTGAAAATGGTGAAATAAGTGGGCCCTTGATCATGGTAAATAAGCATAAGACTCCTCGCTATTGACCCCCAAAATACTAGGGGATTTTCCAATTGCCCGATTGGTAAGAACGTTCGCTTCATAATTATTATGCCTAAAGACATGGAAAAATCTCATGTGGATATCACTCGAGAGAAGCTGGATTTGATCCACAATTTTCTTTAGAACAATATCCTTCAGTGATGAACCTGAGATCAAAATACTAATAATCACTTTGGAGTCCTCTTCCACATTCAAGGTATTGATTTTCTTCTGTGTGACTAATAATATTCCCTGAAATAGAGTGTAGGATTTTGCTCTATTATTAGTTTATATTCCCAAATTCCAATAATACTCTAAGAATTTATTTCCCTTGGGGTCTATGAGAACCCCCCCCGTACCTTCCTCCCCTATATTTCCCTTTGAAGCTCCATCAAAAAAGAGAGTATGGCAAGATTGAGAGCAAAGTCATGATGCAAGATTGAAGGATGGGGAATGAAGCTGCCAGTGTGATCGATGATGAGACTTAGCCCTTTGGATTAACCATAGATTAAATGTTGAGAAACAACTTTTTTCCTCTTCACTCCATAAATCTTTATCCTCCTCGTTCAATCTTTTTGATTTTATAATTTTTGAGAGTTGAGTAACTACCTTGCTAGCAACTCTTTGAGGCGATGTTTTCTTTTGCTGAAATATCTCTTGATTCCTTGCTATCCATATCTACCAACATACATATTTGGGGGAGACCTTCCAGGTTCTTTTTAGTATATATTTTCTTTGAAAGGAGCCTTGATAACACTTTTCCCATTTTTCCATTAGAGGATGAAAGCTAGTTGTCCATCGAACTTTCCCATGTAACTCTTGAAAGAAAATGAACCAGACTTGTTTAGTGAACTCACAGTCCCAGAAGAGGTGTTGAATACTTTCATAATCTTTTTCACATAGTGAACACCTAAAATGACCATGCAAACATATTTTTAATAAATTTTATCTTGTGAGAACCTTCCCATGCGCAATAGTCCAGGAGAATAAATTAATTTTAGGGATACCATCTGAATTCCGAATGTTTATCCACCAAGATGATCTTTCAGGAAGACTTGAATGCTTAAGAAGATCTCTATACCCTTCATTGACTGAATACCCCTTTGTGCCCCAACCCCTATTGTCCCGAGTGGTCTTCTGAAGAGGAGAAGCCCCTCTTAAAACCCATAAAATATATTAAGCTTGAGCCTGTAGTTAGGGAGGGTAGTCCCCAATATTCCATCCCTTCCAAGTACCATTATTATTCCATTCTATGATGTCTGCAAGTGCCACTTTCTGCTGTTCCTTCATCCAACTTTTAATCTCTTCGATCTCGGTGCTCTGATTCAGGAGGGGGAAACCCAAGATTTTATCCTTCCATAGTTGAATATCCTGCTCATTACTCGGGACCTAGGAAATATGTTGATGCATGAAAGGAATAGAATCCCTATCCAATTTCCAAATAGGAGACCCATGCCTTTTAGGGGGAATTAAATCAACACACCTCCTTCTTTTACCCATCTTGCATTTTTAAATTATAGCTATTTTCCACCACTATTTTTTTCTTATCAATATCGTACTTAAAAAATTCATTCCCATCGCTATGTTGACCAATTCTGGGTCATGAATTCCTAGACCTCCATGGAATTTAGGTGCTTTTACTATGTTCTAGTTCATGAGGTGAATTGTTTTGGAGTTAGATTTGCCCCCTTGCCACAAAAATTTCCGTATTAGTTGGCTCGTATTCATTTTTACTCCCCGAGGTGCCAAAAGTAAGGAAAATTGGAAGATAGGCAGTGAATAAAGCACTAACTTAACAAGAAGCAAACAACCGGCCATATTCGACCATATCGCCCCCCAATAGTCCATTTTCTCCTTGATTTTTTGGAGCAGAATGTGTCAATATTCTGTAGGTATGGAATTCATACAAATGGGCCGTCCTAAGTATTTAAAAACATTCCAATCAATCGAGATAGGAAATCCAAGGATTAGTCTGATACTTATCACCCTTTGTGCACTTGAGTTCCAAACATAGATCTGACTTTTGTTATCATTGATACTACCCTCGAAGACTTGAAGGAATTGTTCCATAACCAATTTGATTCTCCTAGCCATTACCCCTAAAGCCCCACATAGTAATACTGTTTCATATGAAAATTGGCAGTGGTTTATATGCTTTACCCCCCATGTGATGCAAAGTCTTTGAATACTACCAGATGTTCGCTCCCATTCCAATATTCTATTGAGAGATTCAACCATTAAAACATAAAGCAAATGGGAAAATGAGCACCCTTGTCTAAGACCTATGGAGGCTTTGAAGAAAGGGATTATCCTACCATTATAAGTGGGAAAATCCAAGGGCTAGAGATACAAGCTACAATCCACGAAATAAAAGCTGAATCAAATCCAAACTTTTGCAACACTACCTTGAGAATGTCTTGATTGACACGATCAAATGAATTTACTGTGTCCAGTTTTATGACCATACCTTTTTCTCATCTCTTGTAGCTGGAATTAATTGCTTCCTACACTAATATTATATTATCTCAAATCTGACGCCCTGCCACAAAACCACCTTGATTGGGAAGTATTAGCGAATTGAGAATGGGTTTTAATCTGTTAGATCTTAGCCATAACTTTATAAGAGACATTACATAAATAAATGGGCCTAAATATGTCGAAAGAGTAAGCACCTTTTTCTTTCAGAAGAAGGGAAAGGAACGAGGAGTTTTTGGCTCCTCCTATTCTTCCAGATTTCTGAACATATCTCAACATTTTGATGAAGTCATACTTGATGATTGACCAACATATCTTAAAAAATGGAATTTTGAAACCATCCGGACCCGAGGCTTTATCTGGATGGAATTGATTGATTTCTTGTAGAATTTCTTCCTCCTCTATCTATCAATTTAATTTTTGGTCATCGAATTTCTTCCTCCTCTATCTATCAATTTAATTTTTGGTCATCCACCCCTGAGATTAGTGATGGGAGGTGAGAGAGCATTAGATTACTCAAATCCTTGTCTAGAACTCTATATGCATAATATAATGAACTATAGTGTGAAGTAGTTTTTCTTTTTATTTTCTCAAAGTCCTGGATTTTTCCCCTGCCTGATCCTTTATTTCCTTAATGTTGTTTTTCCATTTCCTTATTTATCCTGCTTATGAAAGAAGGTCATGTTTTTATCTCCCTTTTTTAACCAAAGACTCCTAGATTTTTACCTCCACATATTTTATTCTTTCTATATTGCCCTAATATATTCCCTATGTGCCTCCTGCTCCCTATTTAGATTTGCTGAATGAACCTTTGTGATTTCAATCTCTATCCAATTGTTTTTATTTTTCCAATACCTTGTGACAAAGAGGATAGGAAATTTTTTTTTCCCATTGCTTAATTGCTAATTTAGTAATACTTAACTTCTGCTCCCATATGTGTGTTGGTAAAACTTTTATCCATTGTCCCCAAGAATTGGATATTAGTGGAAATAATTCCTCCCTTTCCATCCATGAAGGATTGAATTTGAATGGAATGGGTCCCCAATTTATCTCATTTTCATACACTAGGGAGATTGTTCTATGATAAAATCTCTCCCAAGGGAGAATTTGAGAAGGGAAAGACCCATTGGAAGATAGGAAGGTAGAACTAATGAGAAACCTATCTAATCTTGCAGCTATATGCCTCAAACCTACTCTTCTATTATTCTAGGTAAAGGCCCCTTTCTCTGTAGGAACATCATACAACTCAAGAGCGGAGATAACATCATCTAGATTTTCTATGAATTGGTCTCTAAAAATTGAACCCCTCTTTTTTCCTTTAAGAGGGGTTCAATTTTTAGAGAAATCCCCATTTTCCATACTCAAAAGAGAGTCCCAACAACCCAGTTTTTCCCTATAATTATTGGGCATGTAAACATTAATAACATGAATGAACGTACCTAAATATAACATGAGTAATTTGATAAGAAAAAAATTCTCCATTTGAAGGATTTCCACCAATTGAAACTATTATGAGTGCCATATTGTGCACAAACCACCAAAGGCTCCTTTTGCTCCAATGGCCAAACCTATACCTTTCTTCCATATTTTATTCATGACTTTGAGAGAATCATGCTCCTTGAGCTTTGTCTCCTAGAGTAGAATTATTGACGACTTCTCTACTCTAATTAGCTTTCCTATATCTTCCTTCTTTTCTTTACTTCCCAAACCTCTACTATTCCAGGAGACAATTTTCATCATTTACTTACATTTTTGGGGATCCCTCCTTTAGAGGGTTGAGACGTTGTTCCTCTTGAGTGCGTGTCTTGATTCTTCCCTTGCTTGATTTGTTTTTTTAGAACTTCTTCCAAAGTATTCTGAATTCCCAGTTCTTTTTCTTTGTCTGCTACCGTTTCCCTTTTGTTTTGATTATAATTTCTTCCTACTTTCCTTGCTGTGGTTGGCTAAGAGACTTCAGTTTCAGATTCACTCTCCGGTTCTTCTTGTATTCCTTCATCAAGAATCACCGGGATCCCCGATGAAGGTTTCAAAGGGATTCTAGCAAGGAAGGGTATCCTATGCTTGAGAGAGGTAGTTCTTTTTCACTCTCAACCAGATCTACTGCTTCCAGTTCTTCCTGATTTGGGGTTTCATTAGTTTCTTCATTTTCTCTTACTTCTTCATGTTCTTCCTCAATATTTTCCAATCCAACATACCTATTTTGGCTGGATTCCCCCTTGTGAGTAGAGTTTGGAATTTGAATTGAAAGGCTTACCCTTCTCCCCCCCTGATCCATTTGATGACTAGGGGCCACAACTCTCCCTGCTACTCTCATTCTTTTTGGATGCTACCGCTGATCCTGGTTCTTCTCCTCTAGATTATCCTTCTTGTTCCGAGGAATTTTTTTTGCAAAGTTCCCATATTCATTTGAAGGGAAGTTGCTCATAGTCTACATGCTGAATGTAGGACATGTTGTCCAAGGTTAGCTAGATGGCTTATGGTAAATCATTTTCTAGATCCACTCCTACAAAAATTCTTGCACAGGCTTGGATACCATCTCATGTTTCGACATGATCAATAAATTTCCCCAAAGAGTTTCCTATATTTTTTAGAGTCTCATCATTCCAACAATTCAAGGGCAGGAATGGGAGCCTTACCCAGACCAGAACTACTAATGGAATGCCATTCTTAGGGATGAAATCTGGAGTCCATTTTTTCAAATACATTCCCATGGAACCCATGAAATATAGACCACTTCGAAATATCAGGCACGATCAACTTTTTTCTCAAATAAGAATACAAAGAAACCCTTTCCACAGAAAGACGCTGGCATTTTCCCTTGAATCATATTTCTCCAGTTTGAGTCTAACCATTGATTCATGGCTATAGGATAAGGCTAGATACCAGTAAAATATCCAATAATCCCATTCTCGACCAGACGCAAAGAGAAAGGATGTGCTGGAGAAGAATGCATAGGCGCTTTCAGAATGTCATCCGCTTTTTTGACAAATCTGGTTGGAGTTTTCTTTGTTAATTTCAAATACGAGGCTATCAAAGAATGAAATGCTGCAATATATGGGGGAAGAGGATATTTTAGGGGTGATCTACCGCTCGCGTCAGATTTCATCCCTAAATACACCCTGAATGCGATCGCTACTTAGAAACCCTAGCTTAGGGGAAGCTTTCAATAAAATTTTCCACACTAGGAAACATATTTAACAAACTATGTAGCATTGTGTTTATTAGAAATTAATAAATTGTTAGAAAATTATGGATTATATGTTATTTTTAACCAAAAAAATAATGATAAAACTAACTATATACTCAATAACCTCATTTACAAAAAAATGTCCAACAATTCCTAAAACAAAGAACCTGTGTTTTCCAGGTAGACATTTAAAATGCCATACTATCATAGTATTTGTATCATTATATGGTCTCATAAATTCCTATCCAAAGTGGATTGATATGGTTTTCCTTCCCTAGAGTCGACATCAATATTTTTTCCACAATTTTCATTTTTTTATCTCTGTAACTTACTACAATTCAATGATAACGATAATTATATGCAAAAGAGAAGTTCATATTTTTAAATGACTCTTAGAAAATTTTCCAATTTTTTTCAATGGGTTCTTGGTTTGATGGTTAATCATGGATGGTTATAATCCTCCCACCAAGTTTCAAATTCCTAGAGACACATTTTTCCCCTCATGGGTCTGTAAATGTGTTGAACCTGCACATAATAGATCTAGCTAGAAAATAC
>CBVK0104161303.1:0-24863 GCA_900067695.1 Picea abies
TTAAGTATGAGAGTGATGTAAAATTATATGCAAAACAGATTAAACGTATAGTAATGAGAAGAGACTTTGTATACCTTAGGAAGGATAAGATAAAGTGCTAATATGGGTTAAAATGTGAGTGAAAAAGAGTGTAATGGTGGCAAAAAGTGAGTGAAAAAGAGTGTAATGGTGGAAAAAAGTATGGGCAAAAAGGTACATTGTGTGGTCCTAACAATAAGATTTACTTCTGGACTAATAAAGTCAATCTAATATCAATAGTGTATGAATGGAGATTCAATACCCTCTCAACTGACTATTTAAAGGGAATGGTTTGAGTAAAACTTATGATCACACTTAATACTTTGTTTCATTAGTTTTGGATAGTAATTGGGATTATTTTTGTGAAATCTAACATCATATCCAAAGCATGAAAACTTAGTTTAATAAGTGAAAGATTCTATCTCGAATATTAGAAGGACATTTGAAAAAAAAATTAGTTATTAGCCTATGTTTTTAAGTTATTTACTGACTCTTGAGTATTTGTATGTGTGAACACTTGAAATCCATATATTAATAATCAAGATGAGAACAGATCATAGAACATGATCATGAATAGATCAGATATATATGCCTGACATATAAAGTTATCTAATTTCTTCTCATTCTTGATATTTATTTTTTGGGCAAAGTTAAGTTGTTCAAAAAGGTTTTGTTGATGGTATTTTGATAATTGATTGGTTTGAAGCGTGGTTTGCTTATCTCCTGAGAAGGTATATTAGTTTGAGAAGCGAAAGTTGTTTGAACTTCAATCTCTCACCTACACATATTGTGTATACAAATCACAAGTTTATGAACCGGATTGACAAGTACAAGGTGTATTAAAGTAATAGTTAATTTACATAACTATAACATAAAATAAATTTAAACACAATTGTGCATGTATGAATTTGATATATTTATGTTGCATAATTGTTGAAGGGAATTTAGGTAAGAATTACGTCAGCCATAATTTAACAGTTGACGTGATATTATAGTGTGTGTTTTAATGTATTTAAAAGGATGGTATGCCATTTGGTGTGGTAAAATCCAAGGGCCTGCGATAATTATAAAAGTTGTTTGGCTTTTGAATGCATTCATGTAAATAATAGAATGTGATTATTTTGTTGGTTTTGACTTAATAACAAAAGAAAATAAAGGACTATACTTTTTTCCCATTGTGGTTCATAGTACGAAGCTCGCCACATCCACATTAATCCCCCCTAAAATCTGGAGAACATAGGAAGGAGAAGTATTTCAAGAATATTTGGCTCAGAAAGAGAAACATGTCGCATATATGAGACTTGAACCTAGGTGGGGAGGAGAAAAATACCCACACCAACAAATTGAGCTACAACCACTTCATAGGAGTATACTTCTATCATACGATGAATGTTAGTAAAGCTAGTCATATGTGAGACCATGACATGGTTAGATATGGAAAAGCTATGGTTCCACACAATTATCCAATGAACTTCCTACTTATAATTGATGTTTGGAATGCAAACTTTTTTATAACAATGAAGAGCCTCACAAAATTATATTTTGGGTGTAGTGTTTGGGTTGAAAAGTAAGGCATCCAAATGATTAAACAAGTGATAGGAACTGTATGGATGATGTGTCAATGAATTGGCCATATCTTCCAATTCACCATGGTGGGATGCATGAAATAGAGAAAATGGTATCCTAAAATTAATGCAAAGGTGCATTGACTAGGTACGCATGAATAAATCATGGAAGTGTGAAAGTGGTGTATTTTGCACACATGCATGCTAAGATAGAGCTATGTATGCTTGAAGACATTATTAAATGGACTTAGTGAATGCATGCATATATTGCATTTCATAGAAATCATTATGTTAATAGCTGAAATGTTGTGATTATTACTAACTCATGAAGTTGAGAACATTTGAGGAGCTATTACATATTGCAACAAAAAGAAAAGTTTTAGGTTAATGTAGTCACATAGGATTGACTACATAAAATATATGTCATGGGAACATAGTAATGAAAATAATTATGACTGAAAGAAGGAAACGATTGGTTGCTGATAAAACATGTGCAGGGAATGATAATTTCATTTCAATTAATAAATGTATTGATAGAAGTGATTGAATTGTTACATGTAAACAATTCCTAGATCACTTTGGATCTTTTGTAAATATTACAATAAAAGTATAGTGTACATGAGATATTGAAAATCTATTTGACTAAATGAAAGATTGAGGATATTGCAAGTAAAAATGGTTTCAAGTATGGAAATGGTATAGTCCATAAGACAAATTGAAGCTTGTTTCTACAACGACCAAGAAATTATGAGAAGGAATCTCATACCTAGGGAAATTTGAGTTTTCCTTATGAAAACAAATTTAAATTTATAAATGAAATTGTTATTACATTATCTCATGATGGTTATATGTCTATGATACAAAAGAGATGATGGTTATTGAAGCTAGAATGCTTAGGAATAAAGGGTAATGTTGGAAAATTGGATCCCTATGATTTCCATAGAGTGTAGATCCTTAGTGGGGGTTTGGTAATGAATTGACACTCTCCTTGTGTGTAAAGGCCTTGAAAATATGGATCATTGAAGGACTATGTAGCAATGAAGGAATTCATGAGCCTAGAAGGGCGAGTACAGGAAGGAGGAGGAAACTCAAGAATGCATGTGGCATGGTGGCTAGAATCATGAGGGTGTGCCAGACAGAATAGTGAAATGAATTCTTACCCAGAGCAAATCTGTGGAATAGAGAAAGAGACTCCTAGATAAAGTATAAATAGGATCTTGGAAAGAAGAGTACCAAAAGGAAAACAAGATTCAACAATAAAATCATGAAGAAAGTGATGTCCAATGGACCTATTATAGTCTTGAATATGTGACATGAGGAGCACGAGGATGCCGTGAAAGAAGACTATTTTCATATTTAGAAATTTTCAAATAATTTTGAAGGTACATTGGATATAATGTACCAAGGATAATGCATAAATAAGGGGGAGGGGAATGTAATACCCCCAGTTTGATCCCCAGTCATAATTGTGCATGTGTTTGATACGATGGTCAACCCGAATATTATGGGCCAAAGTGCTTGTGTATATATGTTTTAGGTCGGAGTGTCTATGTGATTATTAGGTCAGAGAGCCTAAATGCAAAAGGGATAGCAAGTCTACCATTATAATATGTAATCACTCATATTATAAATAAAGTACATCATTGTTGTATACTAAGTTAGACGAATGAGTATGGGGGGATATGACTCCATGAGAGGGAGAGGGGGATAAGGGATTAAGGAAAAGGGGATAATTCAAGGGATTAAGCCTAGGAATAAAGTGATATTATTTGTAAGTTTTGGAGTCTTAGATAGTGTTTTATATGTTGTAGAATTGCATATTTGTTGCATATGTAGGGAATATTAAGCTAATGAATGGTATCATAGTTAATTTTTGAGCTTGTTGGTAATGCGAAACATTACTTTGTGGTATCGGAGAGGAAAATTTTGTGTGGCATGGCCCAGCTCAGGGTTGGGGACTCTATAGTAAATATGGCCTACGTAGCAATGTGAATACATGTGATGTAAGAAGATTTACAAGAAGGTTCTGCCTCTATAAAATTATTCCTCTAAAATGTTGTTAAGAAGATAGAAATAGTATATATGTGTGTAGAAAGCATGGAAAAGCTTGTCTTATTGAATCATTTGTACTTGAGCTCTATTCTTTCATAGGTTTCCCCCTCAAAGAGGAAAGTGAACATTATTATTAGGATAATAAAGGTACAATATTTTGGATCTATATTGTCATTGTTCTTACTATTTCATCTATTTATTTTAACCATTTTGGTAATAATTGTGCTACTACTTTGCATATTTCCTTCTAGTACCTTAGAAAAATTGTGAAAAAATAGAGTCAATATATTTTAGGTATCGACGGGGGGCATGTGGGATATAGAGAAGTATATAGGTATTGGAGGTATAAAAATGGGTATTTGGTAAAAATAAGGGATATTTAAGTGAAACCCTGCAAACTTATCCAATTTGTACAAACCCTGCAAATGGTGATTGTAATCTACTTGGAGGCCAAACATACCCTATACACACCTATGTGATTATTTGAGTCCTTGTGCATGACCCTTGATCATTGTAAACTTAATTTAGGTCCCAAGGCCCTTGCTTCCCCCCGAAACCATGACCAAGGCCTCATGAATCATTCATTGTGTTTAAATCCTCTTAATTGTTACAACAACATGTTTGTTATTCCTTCGATTCTTAAGGAGATAGTGAGGTAACAATTGATAGTTGACCATGAGATTCGATGGCATGGTTGAGTGAATGAGTAACTAAATGTTCAATCAATCATATAGGTCAACTATGGAAATTGACCGGTGCAAAGGTTGATGTAGAATTCAAGTAGTTCTATACACAGACCAAATATCCCTCACTTCAAGGGAGTTAGTTATACTTTTGTGATATATATAGATGGTCTTATGGATTGATATATCAACGAATTTTTTTTACTCATTATGTTACTTCTATGCAATCATATCCCACATGGAGGATGAAGATCCCATAGAAAGGGTATATTTGGTGGTTCAAAGAATCATTGATAGTGCTTGAGCTTGACAATATTTCATTAGGGACTATTACCACTCAAACTCTCGCCAAGGGAAAGTCTTTCCTTGTGAAAGAGAGCTTGGGGAAAATACTAAGATATCCACCCATTGTCACCTCAGTGGACTTTCCTCTTCACTTTAAGGATAGGGATCATAACCTAAGGAGGGTATTCCTAGGGGTCAAAACTAAGTTTGATCATTGTATCTGAAGGGGGGGATTTCAAGACTCAGTTTGATTTAGAGTTTGGCAAGATCTATACTATCATCTCTTAAGGGTGAGACACATCAAGTGCGAGTGAACAAAATTCCAATGTATCAATTCAGAATGAGCTTAAGGAATATGTAACTTAGACAAAAATTTCTCACTGAAAACATGCTTGGAACATGGAGTGTCTATATTGCTTCAAATTAATATAATATGAGTTTTAAAGTAATAGAATAAATTTTTCATTCACCTCATAACATTCATAATCATTTAGAACCATCATTATCATTTAATCCCAAGATAATATGCCAAAAATTGACCAATGGAATTGCAAGAAGGAAATATTATACTACTCTTATCAAACTATGAGTTATCAATATTTCAACACTATATCCCAATGATCTTGTAAGAAAAGAAGGCGTACTATGTTGTACTTAAAATCACAAGAACAATTAAGTTGATTTATTTAACCAAGGAAATATAGAACTTGTGCTTATGCATGTGAGACAATTATGTAATGAAAGTAAGCATGTGCCATAGACCATTCCCATTTTCCCATATTCAACAAGTATAATGAAATGCCAAATGTTGTGAAATGATGTCCATATTTTGAAATGAGTCAAAAAGTAAAAGGTATCTCAATGGTGATCTATTAATGTTCAGATTGCAAAGTCATACCATTCAAACACTGATATTTCTCATTCCATAAAACATAGATACTATTGGCACCTAAGGGTTTACAAACATTGTGTGTGCACCACAAATCAGCAATGTGTGCACACACCCAAGAAATACATTGTGCACAACAACCCATTTTGTACTACACTTATGGGACTTAAAGATATTGCATACAAGATAGATTAGGGAATATCTTCTACAATATTTGTAATTACTTTTGTAAGAAACTAATTGGTCATGGTCAAGGTTGTAGATAAGATGGAAAGTTAGTTATGATTGTGCCATGCTCCATGAAAGATATTGGGGATGCATGTGAATAGGTAATGGGTTGGGTTTTGGGTCACAAGAGAAGAGAGTGTGGATAGAGAGTTATAAGGAGAGAGTTGAGTGAGAGATTGAAGTTCAATCTTGTATCATTTTTTTATGTTTATAGATAATATGTGTTAATGAGAGAAAGATAATAACATCTTAGAGTTTCAATTTTCATTGATGATGGGTGGAGTTTCCACTCGAAATGTTGGCAAATCCATCATATGGATGTGAAGAGTGCCTTTCTTCATGGAGACTTATGTATATAAATTTTCATGGAACAACCACTTGGTTTTTTGATATATTCTAACTTGTTTTTTTAACTCAAGAAGTTGCTTTATGGTTTGAAGCAGGCTCCCCAAGCTTGGTATGCTAAGATCGATAGTTTCTTTGTTCGAATTGGTTTTAAGCATTGTCAATAACATCATCGATTGTATGTGCTCCATACCAGTGAAGACAATTTTATTGTTGTTGACAGTTGTATATGTATATAATATCCTCATTACTAGAAATAATAATGATCTCATTATTAGATTGAATAAACAACTTCTTGACTCCTTTGACATGATAGATCATGGTGCTCTGCATTATTTTTTGGGTCTTCAAGTATTACCATTGTGTGATGGATTTTTCATTTCTCAGTATAAATATTTGACAGATATTTTGACATTTTTTAATATGGTTTATTGTAAGCCTTGCGGTCCTCCTTTTCAATAGGGAGCAAATCTCACCAAAACTTGTCAAACACCCACAATTGACACTACTCTTTATCGACAATTATTCAAAAATATTATTTATCTTACTCATGCTCATCTTGACATTTACTTTGATATTAGTGTGGTTTCTTAGCTTATGCATTACACTAAATAAATCATTGGAAAGCAACCAAACAAATTGTCTGATATCTCAAGGGTACCACTCATTTTGGTATCAAGTATTTCTGAAGTTTAGAATTGCTAGTTGGATACACCGACTATGAATCAACTAGCGATAATGATGATCAAAAGTTCACTTATGGTTATCTATTTAACTTTAACACTAGATCGTTGGTGTCATCATGAAAGAAACAAAAGGTAGTATTTTTTTTACTAGAGAACTAGAATATCGTGGAATTATTCAAGCGGGTACTGAAGTAGTCTTGATCTGCCAAATTTTGGGAGAACATAGCCTTCTTGTTCGTACCTCGACTGCAATCTATTATGATAATAAAAACACCTTATAGGTTGTTGATAATATTATTTTCCATAGTAATATCTAGCATGTTGAGCTCCATGCTCACTATTTAAGACAATTGGTTCATGAGAATGTTGTCTCTCTTGAATATTGCAGAAAAAATGATTAGGTTTCTAATATATTCACCAAACCTTTAGTTGAAGTTATATTTATCAAGATTTGTACGATGCTTGGGATTCAAGAAGTTGTAATTATGGGGGGGTGTCATGATGACATAATTTCACCTCTTGAGTATAAAAATGCATGTGTTGATGGGGGTGTGTTGGAACATCAAGAATTTATGGTTCATCACACATATCCTAGATTCATTCGGTCAGACGATCAACCTACATATGGATACAATCAATTGGGTTATCGAACGAATATCTACATTAGTCATTCGAGTATTCAATATGCTCTTCTGTTAGACAATAAACCATAAGTCTAAGATATTTGGGCAGTGGATCAACCATCCGAAAAATCGAATATGAGTTGGATGCATAGGTGATCAAGTCAATAATCCTTGTCAAGTTGGCTCGACAGTGTCGATTTGACAAAGTCAACTATAAAAACTAACGCTTACATGTGGACAAGATCATCCCAATTCTATAGAAGTTAGTTAGATCTTGAGGCTATAAATAAAAGACCCCTCGGATCATTATCATCAAGAGATCGAGTTGATATCATATGGATATGTCAATATCCAATATGCATTGTGATGTTTTGATCATAGTGCACTTTTCTTAAGTGTTATAAAAATGTATTTAGACACCACCCATTGTCTTCAAAAATTGTAGTCCCTCTTCATTTATCTACAAAATTGTTTGTATATTTCATTATAGGTTCCACCCCTTTCCCCAACATCTAACTCTTAAGTATCCATAACTAGGGAGGTTAGGGTAGGACCCTAACACTGCCAAATACACTAACCAAGCTAACCTACTACCCCACTACCCTAGATAACCTATCCTAGTTCATTTGAATCCATTGACCTACTTGACATCTGTAACCCTGATAAACCCATTAAATTACCTAGGAAATTATTTGGGCACTCCCAAGACACTATATAGATGCTAACAAAATGATGTACGGACACGAATTGTCCTACAAATATGCTAATGAGGTGCTATAAGAGGCTTATTTGACACATCAATATATAAGTGAGACACTACTATGATGTTAGGAGGATGCCTAAATATGATAATGAGATGCTAAGATAATATAGATATGTAATAGGAGTCTTATTGAGACATAAAAAAAGAATTAAGTGAACACAAATTGACATAGGAGGGTGTAAAATGGGATTCCTTGGTGAGATACAAAAGGGACCCTTATATGTCCTTTTTTCTCAATTCCAACCTAGAAGGATGAAAAACAATATTATTTTAGTAGTGAGAGTCTCCATAAATTATGGATTAGATCATTATATCAAATTAAGATGGGGGAGAGTGGTGGAACCACTTACCTATCCAACTCATCCTTAAAACCTTCATTCTCAACCAAGGGAGTTTCATTTTTTCCCACAAGTGGCTACATCTTATGGAGAGAGTTTATTTTACTATTCCATCTCTTACACAATTGGAATTTCTTATGACATGGACTAATCCATAATAATATAGAAATTTAATTATTTTTTTAAATACTCTTCAAGTTATTATTCAGTTGGAATTGTTATTAAGGATGTCAATGATCAACTTCAAATCTCCTTCAAACATGATTTTTTAAAAACCATATTTAAGGGCCTCCTTGATATGTAGGATGTGGGATTCAATTTGACCTCATTATTTGTTCATATTGCAATAATATAGTGTTAAAATTAAATAATCCACCCTTGGTGGTCTAAAACTCTTCCCAATCTATGTGGGCCTTGGTTGCCTCTACATTCACCATTGAAATTAAGTATTTTCTATCTAAGTTTAGGGATTGTAGAATGTTGATAATTATCATTGCAAATATTATATAATTAGTTGGTTCAAGTTTTAATTCCATTAATTATTGGTCAAATTTGATATATTAATCTATGTTCATCAGATTAGTTACTTATGTGCCACCAAGTTTAGAATTATGAGTTAGTCAATAGGTGAGCGCATGAAGTTGGCAGCCGAAAAAGTGGCAAGGGGGTCAGCATGAATACACATTCATAGGAACACATGCACATTCTTAGGAATGTGCACATGTTCCTAACCATATAGGTTTGGAAGTGCCCAAACCTACACTCATCTTGTCACATAGGTTTAGTGGAAGGAATGCATGCTTGTTATTAAGAACATCTGCACATTCCTAAGAATGTGTTCATGCTCCTAGGAATGTGCATTCGTTCTTCTGCTAAACATTTTTTCAAGGAACATGAGTACAATTTGTGATCATTTGTGCCAATTGTGATCATTTTTTTACTCTCATTGAGCAAATAGAGAGGAGCTAGAGAGGGGAAGCAAGGTGAGTATTTTCCACCATGTTGTAGTCTAGCCAAGAATATTTGATTTATTTTATTTTTATCTCATTTCAGTCATTTCCAATTTAGTCTTTTTCTACCAAGAATATAAATTAAAGAAATATGTAGCTTTCTATTATAATTAAAAAACCAACCTAGTTTACATGCGATGGATTAATAAATTACAACATATATAATAAAATGGAACAATGAGACAATGTAAACCGCTCGGAATAAAACCAAGGAGAACAAAAACCCAACCCACCACAACCACCCAATGTAAACAATCAAATTGATCAGGGTTCGGTCATATTAAGAACCCTTGAGGAACAATTAAGGGATACTAGAGAGCCTAGTAGAGTATCCCTAGCCACTTATTTGGACATCACTGTGAAGTCCATTGCACGTTCCCAAGGGAAATTGGCCTCTATTTCGGATTATAGGGAAATAAATGTATGGGTATTATAGCATTGGTTTGGACATAAACCATGTCAGAGACTTGGGAATTTCAAAACAACAAATATTAAATTTTTTTAGGAATCCTAGAAATAGACAAGAACTATCATTGACCAAGAAATGCCTCTCCATTGATTGGTACATCCATCCCCATATTATTACAAAATGGATGGATTGGTGATATATGGTATTTTATAAACCTCCTTGGGGGAGCATGGACGTGCCCTTATATTTTTTTAGAAAATTATATGTTGATTCTATTTTGGGTAAGAATGTCAACTAATTTGGCATGGGTGACTTAGAGTGGGTGGGTCAAGGGTATGCACAGAAACAAGAGCAGGCCTTACACGATCCCATGTTAGGTACCCATCCCCCTAGGAGAAGTCCTTACCCCCATACCTAGCATCCTCCTATTGCAAAGAGCTTTTAATCGGTACAAGTAGTCATTTCATCATTTCCTAATAGCCCAGTGCAATTGTAACACCCCAATTTTAACCCTTATGAACTATAATGTATTATGTAATTGTGACTTAGGATGGTGAGACAGTAAAGTTGAAAATGGGCTAGAGTGCCTAGGAAATGTAATACTTCATATACATTAATAAAATACACCGTTGGATGCAAGAAAGACAAGGACACAAGAGATAGGGGGATATGATTCCACGAGAGAGGGGGATTAAGGGGCTAAGTATTTTTATTATATTCTTATCTATTGAAATGCAAAGAACTATAATAATGGCATAAAGATTAACAGTGTGGATGATTGTAATATATCTTCAAAGAATATTGATTTTAAGATCAATTAAATATGAATGAATGATATAAAATCAATATTTTTTTTCTTTAAGAAGTTGTTGATCATACATTTGGGAAACATGTAGAAAAACCTAATTAAATCCTTGTTTGGGGTTAGAATTCATGAGGAAATTATGCCTAACAAACGTGGAGGAATAAGTAGGAAAGACATCGACAGTTCATGATGATGCATGTACATTAAGTCCATATAGAAATGAAAAGCATGGAAATATGGAAGGATGGTTTTACAACTTATGGAAGAATTAGACCTAGTATCGAGGATGAATAGAGGCACTTGAAGGCAGAGTGTTATGCCAAGAAATCCATTCATGATAATCAAAGTTCTTAGTGGAAGCATAGTATAAAATCTATAACTTCAGGGATGAAGTAATGAAAGTACATGTATGCTAAAAGTGCCAGCAGAGGCAAAAGTAATATGTGTAGATTTGATCTAGAAGAATGCAGTCAGGCTTCAAGGAAGGAGTTTCCATAAATGGAAGAAATATTTTAGAACCAAGTCAAGATATTGAACACCTTAATAAAATGAAAGAGGGTATCATGAGGGGAATGTCGAGCTATAGAGATATATGAAATTACTCCAGGAGAAATAAAAACAATAGAGGAGGATTGTTGATGCATTCCAAAGGTGTCGAGTGCACTTCCAAAGTAGGTGGGGATGACAAATCAAAGGATACAAGTATGGAGGTGATTTTTCTGAAAGGAAATCAATAAGGGACCATGAAGAAGGAAATGGTTCTAGTTTTAAGTTAGTAAGTCAGAGAGATGGTACCTGAGAGAACCATATCAAGTGGAAAGGATCCATTGGTGTTACACCAGAAGGCTGGGAGCATCCTAGAGTTCAAGATGTCAGATAAAGGTAATAATGACTACTCTAAGGTGATATCTATAAATCCAGAAGGAGAAGAGGTCATATGTGCATGAATGATTTACTATGCCAGTCAAGTTTGAGAATGAATGGGTCAAGAAAAGTGTAACACCCCAATTTTAACCCTTATGAACTATAATTTATTATGTAATTGTAACTTAGGATGGTGAGCCAGTAAAGTTGAAAAGGGGCTAGAGTGCCTAGGAAATGTAATAATTCATATACATTAATAAAATACATCGTTGGCTGCAAGACATACAAGGAAAAAATAGATAGGGGGCTATGATTCCACATGAGAGGGGGATTAAGGGGATAAGTCTTTTTATTATATTTTATTTACCCATAATTGATTTTATGGAGAAAAGGGTTACATGAGATTCTTGGGAGGCAATCTATGTGGTTATTGTTTTCATGTAATTATATAAGCATCCCTTAGGGGATTTTTTGTGGGGTTTCTTCTTCTTCTTTTTCTTCTTCACTAGCCCACTCATTTTTTGGGTTCACTTGTTCTTATTCATTGATTGTTACACCCTCCTCACTCTTGTGGAATTTGTGTGCTCTTAGGGGGAGCATGGAAAAGAATGGTTGGAGGAGGAAATCCATTTCTAGATGGCTATAAGAAATTACTAACCATTCTAGGAGGGATTGAATGCCTATGTGCATGAGATTTATGGTAGTTCAGAAAGAGCTATCTATAACTGAGAATCCTTGTAGTTTTCAGTAGGGATATTTCCTTACGAGTAGCACTAGATCCCTAGAGAGAAATGGAATATCTTGAGGGACTGCATGGCATATGAAGGTGTTGATTTCTTTGGGTTGTACAAGATGAGAGGGAAAGAGAGATGGAAATTCAGATTTTTTGTGTGGTTGGGAACCCTGACAGATAGTTATCCAACCATTGTGTGTTTTATATTTGGCCTAGGACCCATCCTTGTGGATTCATAGCCCTGTCTTAGGGGTGACCTATTGTTTAGAGTAAAAGAAAATTGATGTCTATGGTTGGGAGGAACATCCTTGGACTAGAGCTAGTTGGTGAATTTTTACTTGAAAAGATAAATGATCTTTGTGTTTTATGTATAATGTATATTCCGTTGTGTATTTAATTATCTCTAAGATATGTATTTGAAATGTGCATGTATGATGGTTGTTTTTTGTACATGGAATGTTGTTTATTTATTTTAAGTTGTAGCATGGATCTTGATTAATGCATGTAGGTATTTCATGCTTGATTTCAAATTGAGATCAGTTCATAAGGGAGTTTTTGGATTAGAATGACCAACTTGTGGGTGGATGGGTACGTTACATATTGGTATCTGACCATCCTCTAGGTGGTTGGGTATGTTACAGAATGGTATTATAGCTTCTGGTTGAAACACCATACTAGTATGGGTTGAAATCAGGTCGAATTTGAGGACTTCGATGTCACAGATTTTAAACTATGTGAATTTGGGGGAAAATGGAAATTTCTAGAGAGAAATATCCCGAAATTCATGGGAAAATTTGATTTGAAATAATTCAGGATTTATGAGAAGTTTAATGGGTTCTATCTGCAGAGTTGTAGAGATGAGTTCAACTTGGAAGGTTGAAAGTTCCTATTTTTTTTAATGGTCGTAGTAGTGTGAGGCGCAGAGGAATCCAATATAAACCTAAATCTCAGGAGAGGTAGCATATTAGGTTGCACTAGTTTAGAGAAAACAATGTTAATACCTTTGGAAAGGTTGAAGGAAGCTCAGGAGAGATATTGTTGTAGGAATGACGCAGAAGCCAGAACATTGTGCATATAGAAATCCTTGTAAAGGATCATGGAATCATGACCATCCCCTTTTGAATTTTGGGAGTGATCACAACCATTGAATCAAGGACCATCCCCTTTTGAATTTTGGGAGTGATCACAACCATTGAATCAAGGAAGCTCTAGATCATTATATTGAGAGTCCAATAAAGAAGAACCATCAAATAGAACTTGCCAATCGCCATTCATCGATCGAAACTAGGCAAGATATGGAAACTACATAACTTCCCCGCTCTGGTGATTATGGGAGGTAGGTACAAGCATGATATGTCGAAGGCTAAAGTCACAAAGTCTTGTTGGTCATCCGATATGATATGAAGTTTGGGTGAAATATTATTTTTTGGTTAGGGTCATCCGACGTTGATCACTTTGGGAAGTTTAACTCTGGGAGAATTGAACCATTTTAGAACTATTATAACTCAGAGTCTCGGAGTGTCGAAGTCTCAAATTCCCATTGACCGTTAGATCGATGGGATGACTTTGGGAGTAATGGTGATTGTCAGATCTAGAAGTGGTGAAAGGATACAGTAATTAGTGGTGTTAACCGACATTAAGTGGTCATCATTTCTTTATGACCACTTCAGTGGGTATAACTCTAGGGGAAATTGAACTAATCAAGAGTCGTAGTATCTTGGATTCTTGGAGTGTTGAAGCCACAAAATCTCACCAACCGTCAGATCGAAGGAATAATTTAGGAGCAATGCCAGCTGTTAGATCATAACTATAAGGATAGAGAAGTTCCAGGACTCGATAATGTCTCCACTTTGACAACTACTAGAGACTAGGAAAAGCCACGAAGTGGCAAAGATGTGAAGTTCTGAAGCCACGAAGCGAAAATCTACAGTTATGAGATTATGCAGGCCGTCGGATCTGGAGTGGATGAACATGTATTGTATGTTTGGTGGATGGTGTGTCTTATGCCACATCGAAGGGGTACTATGTGGGGACATGTGTCACATGGATTCAATACCTTTTAGACCCCAACCTGTTCCACATCACCATCGGTGACATGCATGCCATGGTTCCACATCACCATCGGTGACATCAACATTCCATGTCATCTCTAGAAGTATGGCCTATAGTGGTGTCCAATGTCTCTCCTAGTAAAAGTGTCAAAGACCAAAGTCACGAATTCATGTAAGGATTCAATACCTTTTAGACCCCAACCTGTTCCACATCACCATCGGTGACATGCATGCCATGGTTCCACATCACCATCGGTGACATCAACATTCCATGTCATCTCTAGAAGTATGGCCTATAGTGGTGTCCAATGTCTCTCCCAGTAAAAGTGTCAAAGAACAAAGTCACGAATTCACGCAAACTGTCGATTGAAGATCCCTTCGGGACTTTTCTTAATCATAAGATCAAGCGGTGGAAGGATGGCGTAAGCACTTCGATAAATATCACTACGTGGAAGTGGAACAACTTGAGATTTGAAATGTCTCAGAGTCCTGGAGCACCAAAGTCTTGAAATGAATAAGGACCTTCAATTCCAATGGTTGATTAGGTCCTAGCCATCGGATTAATATAGTGCAAGGATAATGTAAGCGGAGGGTTTAATCGACAATAAGAAGTCATCATCACTTTATGACCACTTCAGCAGGTATAACTCTAGAGGATTTGAAAAACTCGTGAGGGAAATGTCCCAGAGAAACGAATTCACAGAGGTCGTTGATATAAGAGCCATCAAGATTCCTCATGAAAACGAATTCACAGAGGTCGTTGATATAAGAGCCATCAAGATTCCTCATGACCATCTAATTAAATAGTGGAAGGATAGGGTAAGTAATTCAGCAGGTAAAACTCTGGGGGAGTTGAACGACTTGAGAATTGTAATGTCTTGGAGTCCTAGAGTGTCAAAGTCCCAAACTAAGTAAGGATTTCCCATCCCAATGCCTAATTAAGTCACAATATTTGATCTTATTGAAGCCTCCAGATGGGGTGGGATTGTCAATTCAATAGGAGATTAAATATTGACCATCTCATCTTCTAGTGGAGTTAATAAAATGGTTCGACGAAGTTTACTCCAGGAGAAGTTCAAAGATTTAAAAGGGAGAATATCCAAAGGCTGAAGTCCAGAGGACTTGGTCCTAATTTCTAGTATCATGATAAGGTAAAATGGTTGATTATAGGTGCGAAGAGACTAGAAGTAACCAAGCCCTCTAACATTCTATTTGAAAAAGATCATGTGTAGAAGAATATAGAGGAAGGTGCTAAAAGTGATTAAGCATGTGGTTTCGAGACATGGTCACATGGAAAGTGTTGAAGGAAGCACACCCTCAGACATTGTGTTCGAACAAGCTCCTGTGTAGAAGAATATAGAGGAAGGCGCTAAAGAGTGAATAAGCCCATGGTTTAGAGCCATGGTCACAAGGAAAGTGAATTGAAGGAAGCGCATGTGCATAATTCAAAATTTGTACCAGTTAAAGGAGTTGTGGAATATTTCGACAAGATCCTATTGCAAAACAAGAGAAAAGGGGTTGAAACTGACTTTTGGGAAAGCCATAACTTCCACATCAACTATCAGATTGGGGAAAGAGTACAGTCATTAGAAAAATGATTCATAGGAGAATAACATCAAATTGTTATAATTTGGAGAATGATGATATTTTTATTCATGAATTAAGAAGAAATAATACATGAGGCATTAATTGGCATATTTCTATAATATGTATAATTCTAACAAAAATGGTTTCTTGCAAATTTGGCAGGATTAGAGATTTAATTGGATCAATTCCAGTCTAGGATTGGATATCATAGTCATGGAAGCATGATAGAGCTTGTAGAAGTTTGTCGAGGAAAAAAAGAACTATAGGGAAAGTAATGGAAAGTGGATAAAGAACTTAAGAATAGTGGAACAAAAGTATTAGTCAACAACTACATGATCTGAATAAATTGCAAGTGCAACAAAGGCAAGAATCCTCACATAGGATATGAAACTAGCAGGTTAAAAGTGTCATTGATGGGCATAGAAGGGAAAAGTAAGGCTCCATAGCATTGAAGGTAGAAATGTATAGACAGTTGCAAGCTTGATGTGGAAGAAAAAAAAGAGCTTAAGAGGTTGTGTTGAATAATCTCTATGTGTCAAGCATAGGAGTTATAAGGAAGGATTTGTTAGATATGACTTAGATACTTATATAAAAGTAGTCAGTGAAAGAAATCCACTTATGATATCAGAGTTCACAGTGGAAGTAGGATGCCAATGCAGAGAAATTGGAGATAGAAAAATGAATACTCTTTCACTTGAAAAGTGTCATTGAATGAAAATAGACTTCCAATGGGAATGGTATAAGTGTGAAAGGGTGATGAAATGTTTCCTAAAGGTAAAGTTGGATATGAATACCCAAAAGGAGTTGTTTCATATTGAGTACATTGGTTGGATTGTAGAATGGCCAAGTGAAACTTGACTGGAAAGTATTTAGACCAAGGAACAAGAGTGTAGATGAATAGAATCGGAGCACACAAGGTAGCAAGGATCTGAAGGAATTCAGGGACAACCAACTACAACATAAATAAATAAATACATAAGTGAATTGAAATAAAAATATACTATAGTGCATGAGGCATACGATGAAGTTAAAATGCATATGCATTAGTAGGCATGTTGTCAATGAATGATTGGTGCATATGGATGTGTAATTGTACATATGCACATGATTGGATATGCATATAACATGCCTGTAAACCTAGAATAGTTTGTTATTATGAAATAATGATGTTATGAAAATTGAGTATGACTAATGATGGATTATTGATGCAACCCCCCTTCTCTCCTAGGGTTTGTGCGACCTCTCGGTCAAGGATATTTAAATTCTTGAGATAAATTATCTCCTAGAGGCCTAGCTGGCCCCAAATTGTTTTGAACACATGCCCTTTATCACTTTAGGAACATGTGATATGCAACTCGTGGGCCCCTTTCCTTATCGCTCTTTAAACTTTGAATTTTGTGGGCGTTAGCTGCTTCTTCTAGTCCCCCTCCACACGCGACCTCAACATATGACCCAGGGATAGGCCCTGGAAGGTGCTTCTAACTTCAAAGTTCAGGAGTTCTAAACGTTCCAACTCCTTTTCCTCCTGAAGTGCTTCACACTCGAAGTGACAAATCGAGTGCCACGTTCTCTAACAATTAATGGCTAGAAATTTCCCTCTGCGATTTGACGACACACATCCACTTCAGATCAATGACCACGATATCCTTCGCTAGATCGACCTCCGAGATTTTTTGGATAATCCACCTTCACCTTTCCTTTGAAGGAATATTCCTCCAAAGCTTGTGGATCTCCGCCACATTTCCTCTCTAGATCTGATGGTCCAAATCTCCTCGCTCTTCATGACATTGGCAGAAACCGGTGTCTGCACTATGCAATTTCTCTGAAGATTTTCCTCCCAAGATTTCTTATTTTCCACCACATATCATCCTCACAACCAATGACTGGGATTACTTCGGGACTCCGACCCTTGTGAGTCCTCACACCTCCACTCTCTAATTCCTCCGATGTGATTTATGCTCTGGAGTCCAAGATCTGGTGACACCTGTCTCTTTGGATAGGATGGCTTAGATATACTTCGGCTTATGGATCTTTTGGGAGTTTTTGGCTCCTCACTTCTCTGCTACTCTCCGACCGTGTACAACCTCTAGAGTGAGGGATCCTTCGCCACGTGTCCCTGACTGACGGATGGTTGAGATATTCTCCGCTATTTCGAGCTTCAGGGATTTTCGAAGCACAACACCTCAAATCCTATGAAGTGGCTCACCTCCAAAGTTTACCATCTGCTGCCACATGTCTCTCTGGACAATGGATGGTCCCAATCTACCTCAGGACTTCAGGACTTCCGCTATCCCACTCTCCTTGTGCACTTAAAAAATGATTAAGGCTCGTGCACTTACCTGGATCCAACGATTTTTGGTCCTTCACGCTCATATCCAATGGTAGGGATCTATCTTTCACCCGTGCGCGCTCCTTTGGGTGTCTAGATGTAGAATTTCATAGTCTAGATCTCTCCCTTATAGTTGATCTATCGACAATTGCAACTTCTCCACTAAGCTTCTACATTTTCCCAAATTTCTGAAAACTGAAAATATTCAAAGGTTTCGGCCTTTAATCCTCTTGCGAGCCTAGATACTTGGGTCTCGACTTTTTTTTTCCTCCTGAGCCTCTACCAATGCTTCAACAAGGTGTTTTCCTTGCACAAACTCACTCCTTGAGTCCTAAATTATGATAATTCGCTCACGCACTCCTTGCGCTCTCTGTGCAGACTTGCACTCGACTCTCCTTTGAGTCTTAACCTTACGATGTGCCTTCTTGGAAACCTTTCTCCCATAACTCGAATTACACTTCTCTCATGCACTCCTTGTGCTCAACTGAGCCTTTAAAAGGCTTCATAATTTCAACACTTGGTCTAAGTGTTGGCCTGGTGCACTCCTTCCAAAGGTATTCCTCCTACTTTCTCAAATCCTTCAGGTTCATTGCTACATCTCGTACATCCGCTCAATGCACACTTGCAGAGCTCTCCTTCAGAGTGTTCAACAACTTTGAAGTACCTCTCCTGTCTGTTTACCAGAGTGTTCAGTAAACCTGGGGTGTCTTCCTCTGATACTCTCCTCTATGAACTCGAAATAGAGTTCACTTGTGCGTGCTTGCACCTAATCAATGCCCTTCTAGCAGAGCTCTACAAAATCTTCAACAATTCTTATTTTTGTCCCTCTTCTGCACAATCTCTCCTCCAAGGTGTTCAAAAATCTTGAGGCTCCTCTCTAAGTCTGTAAACTATTCTGGTGTGCCCTCCTGGCACGTTCTCCTTTGAACTCAAAGCAAAGTTCATATATGCACTCCTTGCGTTGGCCACAGAGTTTCCAATACCATGCTGTGCACTCCTTGCACAACCTAAAGAACCCAAAACAAATTAAAAAACTCTCAAACAGATAGAGAAATTATACCTTTACCCTACATATGGAAACCTATCATACATCTACAACATACACACAAAACACATAGGTGACAATATTCAAATGCATTCATAAAACACACGTTCACCACATAGAAACTCATGAACAATGAAAACTGCTCTTTTTTATTAATGTGAATGTCAATTACAATATGTGCACAAAAGCTCAGATTGCAGCTGAGTCTCGACTCTCCTCTCCTCAGCTTACAATGATTCAACAATCCACTTTCAACATCCTCTACTGGGCATACGTTACAATGATTTATACAATATGGGATCAACGAGCTTTGCCTACAAGCTACACTATTGGTGTCTAATCATCATTTGCAATTCCTAACTACTGAGGTAGATTACATTGAATGATCATTTACTTTCTCAGATATGAAGCGAAGATCAATATATGTACAACTCAATCCTAATAAAGGCAACTTCATCTACTGCATGTACAAAGGAAATAACTCAGCTCTACCAAGCCTTACAACATTTAATTGCTTTTAATTACATTTAAATTTTAAAATTGAGGGAAAAATGAGAGGGATGGTGCCCCTCCCCTCCTTAAATGTGCGTTGATGTGCTGGAAGGTTGGCACATTATTAGGTGGAAAGGATGCTCCTGCATCATACTCCACTGCTGGGAAAATCATGTGCTCCTTCTCATGGCTCCCTCTGCTCCATTGTTGAAGTCCCCCTAGATCCCAAACTCTCCCTTGGATCTGTCCACCTACTCCTTTTATATGTTGCTTCTGTGACTACTTCTCTGCTACTCTTGCAGGTCCTCCTTTGCTCAGCTTATTTCCTACTGACAGTCTCCTCTGTTAACCTCAACATCAACCTCCTTATATCCTCAATCATCTCTTCCAATTTCTCTACTTGTTGGCTCCTTTCATGCAGTTTTCTGTGCTGCATCTCCTCATGTTGAGTAAAGGGTAGATCAACCTGATCTCCCATGTTGTTTTCTTCTCTTATGCCCTTGACTTAACACTCTACTATAGACTCCAATTCTATAGGATCCTTACTGAGCTATTGCTCATCTTCCTCCTCTGACATATTAACTTCTGTCATCTCTGCTTGTGCTAGTTCCACTCCAGCTTCCTCCAGTTGTTCCTCATGCTGGCATTTTGTTCCCTCTGGCATGGCTATCTCCTGGCAGTGATCTTCTGGTTCTGGATTGTTCAACCAATCCTCTAGTATATCCAATTCCATCTCCCACTAAGTGAGAAACTCAACTGTGTGCTCCTCCTCTTCTACTGGGAAAGACATGAATATCTGCTCCTTCTCCTCCTTCTCTATGAAAATCACAGTTGGCTATCCTTTCTCTTCAACTACACATCAACTTTGTGCACTAGCCTTTGCATGGCTAATTGGAAGGAATATATGAATTCCCCCAATGATCAAAATGCTCCTCTGATCCTCCTCCATAATCACTCATTGTTGATACGAACTCACCTCTGAGCTCACCTCTTCTCCCTTTCCCACCTGGAAATTTGAGATTTCACTTCTTCCCTCTTGGAAGTCTATGGGATATTTAGATGATATCGTTTTATTGCCCACCTAGAAATATGAAATTTCATCTCTTCCCTCTTGGCAGTTCATGAGATAAAATGATCTCTTCTTCTCCTCGTCACTAAGGCTCTTTCCAAATTCTGGCTCACATATGTGAACCACTTTACCTGTGTCACTGAGGGTTTTAGTTTCCCTCATCCATCTCCTCAATTCTTGTTGTTGCCTTCTGGCCAACAAATCTGGACAGGCCACCTGGATTTCTGCTTCATGGGCCACTCGTACCTCCAATGTACCTATGCCTCCTACTCCATATTCAATGATAGCCTCTCCATTTCTTCTTTGATCTCACTGAGCTCCCTGTCTATCTTTTCTTTTCTTTTCTTTTCTGTTGGCGGTCTCCTCTTTCTCGACCTCTCTTATGGCCTTCAATAGCCATCTTCTCTTTTCCTCAGCCCACCTAGCTATCTGTTATCTACTCTGCAAATGAGAGTATCTCTAGATTCTTCGACATATCACCTAGTTGTCTCCTTGAATGTTGCGAACATGCAACAATCCTTCACACAGAGCATCAATACTTTGTCTTCTCCTCCACATGTTGTTTGCAGGAAGAATTTAGCTTCTGATATCATTTGATGTTATCAGACTATCTCATGTTTCCTTTTCCTGTTGTCTTCAGGATAAATCAAGCTCTGATACTACTTGATGGTATCAAACATAACCTTTTCCTAGGCTCTGATACCACTTGATTCAACCCCCCTTCTCTCCTAGGGGTTGTGCAACCTCTCGATGAAGGATCTTCAAATTCCTGAGCTGAATTAGCTCATCGATGCTTTGCTGGCCCCAAATTGTTTTGAACACATGCCCTTTATCACTTCAGGCACAGGTCATATGCAACCTGCGGGCCCCTTTCCTTATCACTCTTTAAACTTTGAATTTTGTGGGTGTTAGCTCCTTCTTCTATCGCCCCTCCACACACGACCTCAGGCTATGACCCTGGGCTAAAACCTGGAAGGTGCTTCAGACTTCGACGTTCAGGAGTTCTGAATGTTCCAACTCCTTTTTCTCCTGAAGTGCTTCACACCCAGAGCGATAAATCGAGTGCCACGTGCTGTAACAATTAATGGTTGGAAATTTCCCTCTGTGTTATGAAGACACACATCCACTTCAGATCAACGACTATGATCTCCTTTGCTAGATCAGCCTTCGGGAATTCTTGGATACTCCTCCTTAGCCTTTCCTCCAACGAAATATTCCTCTAAAGCTTGTGGATCTTCGCCACATGTCCTCTTTGGATCCAATGGTCCAGATCTCCTCTCTCTTCATGACTTCAACAGAAACCGCCATCTGTACTACGCAATTTATCCGAAGATTTTCCTCCCAAGCTTGCTTATCCGCTGCCACGTATCCTCCTCACAACCAATGGCTAGGATTACTTCGGGACTCTGGCCCTTGCGATTCCTGGCACCTCCACTTTCCAATTCCTATGAAGTTCTTTATTCTTCGGAGTGTAGGTATGGTGACACCTGTCCCTTTGGCTTGGATGGCCAAGATCTCTTCGGCTTTCGACTCTTTTTGGAGTTTTTGGCTCCTCTCTTCTCTGCTACTCTCCGAATGTGTAAAACCTCCAGATTGAGGGATCCTCCACCACGTGTCCCTGACTAATGGACGACTGAGATCTTCTCTGCTATTTCGGGCTTCGGGGATTTTCGAAGCACAACACTTCAAATCCTCCGAAGTCGCTCCCCTCCAAAGTTTACCATCTTCCACCACATGTCTCTTTGAATGAGGGATGGTCCCAATCTACCTTAGGACTTCATAACTCCAACCATCCCACTCTCCTTGTGCACTTAAAAAAGGATTAAGGCTCGTGCACTTACTTGGATCCAACAACTTGGTCCTTCACACTCAGGTCCGACATAAAGGATCTATATTTCACCTGGGCATGCTCCTTTGGGTGTCTAGATGTAGAATTTCATGGTCCATATCTCTCCCTTGTAGTTGATCTATCAACGACTGCAACTTATCCACTGAGCTTCTGCATTCTCCTAAATTTGGGAAAATTGCAAATATTCAAAGGCTGTGGCCTTTTATCCTCCTGCAAGCTCGGATACTTGGGTCTCAACTTTTCTTTTCCTCCTGAGCCTCTACCAATGCTTCAATAGGGTGTTGGCCTTACGCATTCCTTGCACAACCTCACTCTTTGAGTCCTAAATTATGAGAATTCTCTCATTCACTCTATGCGCTCTCTGTGCGGACTTGCACTCGACTCTCCTCTGAGTCTTAACCTTACGATGTGCCTTCTTGGCAACTTTTCTCCCAGAACTCTAATCAGAGTTCTCTCACGCACTCCTTGCGCTCAACTAAGCCTTCAAACGGATTCAAAATTTCAACACTTGGTCTAAATGTTGTCCTGGTGCATTCCTTGCACAAGGCTTCCTCCTGCTTCCTCAAGTCCTTCAGGTTCACTGATGCATCTCCTACATCCACTCAATTCACACTTGCAGAGCTCTCCTTCAAAGTGTTCAACAAATCTGAGGTACCTCTCCTGTCTGTTTACCATATTTTTCTGTAACCCTAGGTTGTCTTCCTCTAAGACTCTCCTCTCTGAAATCAAAATAGAGTCCACTTGTGTGCACTTTCACCTGCTCAATGCCCTCCTGGAAGAGCTCTACAAAATCTTCAAAAATTCTATTTTTTGTGCCTCTTCTGCACAATCTCTCCTCCAAGGTGTTCAAAAACCTTGAGGCTCCTCTTTGAGTTTGTAAACTATTATGGTGTGCCCTCCTAACACTTTCTCCTCTAAACTTGAAGCAGAGTTCAGATACACACTCCTTGCACTGGCCACAGTGTTTCCAATACCCTGTTTTGCACTCCTTGCACAGCCTAAAGAACCCAAAACAAATTAACAAACTCTCAAACAAATAGAGAAAGTATACCTTTACCCTGCAGATGGAAACCTATCATACATCTACAACATACGCATAAAACACATAGGTGACAATATTCAAATGCATTCATAAAATACACGTTCACTGCACAGAAACTCATAAACAATGAAATCTGCTCTTTTGTATTAATGTGAATGTCAATTACAATATGTGCACAAAAGATCAGATTGCAACTGAGTCTCATCTCTCCTCTCCTTGGATTACAATGATTCAACAATCCACTTTCAACGGCCTCGACTAGGCATACATTACAATGATTTATACAAGAGGGGCTCAACAAGATTTCCCTCCAAGCTACACTAATGGTGTCTAATCACCATTTACAATACCTAACTATTGAGGAAGATTACATTGAATGATCATTTACTTTCTCAGATCTGAGGTGGAGCTCAAGATCTATACAACTCAAGCCTAATAAAGGAAACTTCATCTATTGCATGTAAAAAGGCAATAACTCGACTCTACCAAGACTTACAACATTTAATTGCTTTTAATTACATTTAAATTTTAAAATTGAGGGAAAAATGAGAGGGTTGGTGCCTCTCCCCTCCTTAAATGCGCGTTGATGTGCTGGAAGGATGACGCGTGCTTAGGTGGAAAGGATGCTCCTGCATCAATTATGTATGCATGAAAAATGATATAGCATAGTTAAAGATGTGGATGTTATCGTTGCTTATGATTTCCATCTATGTGAAGACCCATGAGGGTGGTAGGAATGGTGATCAAATGATTTCCATCTATGTGAAGACCCATGAGGGTGGTAGGAATGGTGATCAAAATGATGAAGGAGGAAGTCTTATAGCTTATACAAATACAATTTGACCGGGTAGAATCAAGTAGGTTGATAACCACCATTCAGGTATGCATTTGTTGCTTCTATGTTGAAGGAAATTGATGTAAGAAATTCCCTTAGTTAATTTTTCAAGATTTAATTCGATATGTAATGGCCAAAGAACCAGAGTATGTAGCTATTATTGATGCTAGAATGCATTTAGATAGATTGTTAGTTGTATATTGTGTTATGATTGGTTATGGGATCATAACCGAGTTAATTCAGGAGACATACTCCTTCTATAACAATG
>CBVK0104161317.1:0-12786 GCA_900067695.1 Picea abies
ACTTTGAAAATTCTCATACACTATTGATTGAGATCATGCACACAATGGGTATGTCTAGGAAAAGTAGTGAGCCAATAAAAAAAGACATCCATGTGGATACAAATCCACAAACTACACAGATAAGTATTGTGCTACATTGTGAAATATTTCCTCTTGAGTTTTGAGCAATAGTAATATGTTTTCACATAAAATCGTGATTAATGTGCTTCTTGTCCATGAATTAGTGAAGACAGGTGAACAAGGCCAAGAGTCTAAAAATGAACTGACCAAGAAATAGGGTCAAGACTTATGAAGAATCCGAATGCGAAAGGAATGACATGTGCTACTAAGAAAGAACACTGAGGACGATGTTCCTTTTTAAGGGGAGGGGATTTTAACACCCCTATTTCCCCCATCTTGTAATTAATCATTAATCAGGATCACCATGCTATGGCATGGAAATAATTAAATTTCCCTTTGTTGAGAATAATAAACCTCCTTCGGATACCAAGGAGGAATTAGTTAATCAAGAAAGGATCGGTAGTTGAACCATCAACCACACCCATGAATGGAAGCATGATCTGAATAAAGAATTTCAGCCTGAAGTACTGCGAAGTCTGGTAGACCAGGCTGACCTAAGTTTCCTTCTAACAGAAGGAACATGATAATTCGAGAAGAATCCTGGAAAAAAATAGAGAGGATATACAGAAAATAGAGACAAGGAGACAATAGATGGAGGGAGAAAGAGTGTGTGTAAGGCATGGAGACAATATAAAGAAGAGAGGAGAATGTGTGGAGCTCTCCAGCAGAGAAAGAGAAGAAGGTTGTGAGCTTGATGATGAGGGAGCATATGATAAACCTTGTGGAATATGTGAGAGAAAAAGGATCTATGAGAAGTGGCATAAATTCCCTAGTGATATCATGGCTTGGAACGGGGGTGGCCAGAGAGCTAAGAATGAATTCCTATGAGCCTATGGTTGGGCGGAAAGGAGAACACCCACAGTCAGTTAGTTGGCTGCAACCTGCAATAGATAAGTTTTCTCATATCCCATGTAATTGAACTGTAAATGTAAATTAAATTTAGATATCCTATGAATGTTTCAGGGATGTGCATGTTTTCTTGATGATTAGACTGTGTCCCTTTATATTTTCTTGATTTTTTATTTAAGAAAGTAAGGAACTATATCATTTGTACACATAAATGATTGATCCCTCTAGTGGCTCAAGTTTAAGAAAATTAACTATGAGTTCGTCGACCTGGGGCATAGTTTCCCATATGAACGTTGATACTCCCAGTTGTTTTGAGTCCCTGGGAAAAGGATTCTATTAAGCTCAGGAAGGATAGATAGATTTAGGTCTCAAAAGTAAATATCCTTTCATTTGGAAGATGAGAGGATGAGATACATTTGGGAATATCCAAATTTTGGCACGACCGTTGGATTTGGAGAAGGAGCAAATGTGTTAACTCCTCGGTTCCTTCAATCTTCGCGAGTTCGATGAATTTTGGTATTCGTCGTAGGGGAGACAGATCCTCTGAAGTGATGAAACCCAAAGTTAATATGGGCTATATATCTAAGTATACCCAAGAACTATCCCAATCGTTGGATCTACGAAATAGTCATCATGATGTTGACCGCCTCGGGAGGACAGGGGTGTTGTAATGCAAAAACCCTCGAAGGCTAGAGTCATGAAGTAATGTGGGTCATGGATCTATGGATCCTTTGGTACCCCTCTTGACCATCTGATTGAGGGAATCTGTGTGTCATGTTGAGAGCACATGGGGATCCATGTGTTTAGTGACGTCGTTGCCATGTGTAGAGGCCACGTGGTAGGAGATTTTGAATTCAGGAGGATTGACACTCCGAAGGAATTTGGACAAGATTCTTTAAGGTCTGAAAATTCCCGAAGTCACGAATGACAAAGTAAATCCCAATCGTCCATTATTGGAGACGTGTGGCACCACATATGGGAGTCTGAAGACCTAGTACTCTAGGGGAAACTGGATGTAATATTGATCTGGATCGAGAACTCCCAAAGGCTCGAAGGCCGAGAAGATGTAGATTGTTGATTTGAGATAAGTGTTAGTCGTCTAATATGTTAGTTTAGAGTTCCTACATTTGGGATTATTGTGTGTTGGAGTGGATAAAACCTCTGAATGTCTAAGTTGTGAAGTTATGTCGACCGTTGATCTATGTATGCTTCGGGACCTCCCCTGAATGTTAGATATAAACCATGGTCATCCCGACTCTGACCACTTCGGGAGAAAGGAGTAATTCAAACTGTGGATCCCCTTAATGTCAAAGTTACAAAGTAACAGAGGTCATAGATCTAGGGATCATGTGGACACCCTTAGACCATTAGATCTATGATGAGGTCATCCCGACACTGACCACTTCGGGAGAAAGAAGGTGTTGCACCTCCAAAACTCCCTAAATCCGAATTTACGAAGTAACAAGGACCGTTGATCCTCATATCCTTAAGGATACTTCTTAGTCGTTGATCTGGGGACTTCATTGAGAACCCCTCTTAACTGTGCATCAAAAAGGACATGTGTCCATGGATTGACTATCTCTGGGAATTTTTTACTTGTTGGTGAAAGGGTACATCATCGAAGTGCCAAAGTTCAGAGCCACGTGGAAAGCTTACAGGACTTCAGGAATTTGGAACTTCGGGAATTCGAGACTCCAGGAGGTTTCATGTTTAGACAGAAAATGGGTGCTTAGTGTCGAAGAACCAAACTCCGAATTATACTTGGGTGTATTCCTTAATGAGGAGGAATATCCATCATCGTATTTAATGGTGGATGGATCTCCACCATAGATACAAGAGCATTGGGAGCTCTAAGGATTCGGGGAATTCTGGGTGGTATGTTTGAGATGGACCCACATGGCCCTTGACTAATAATGCTTGAAGAGATTTGGGAGGAAATAAACTGCAAACCAAAACTCATATTTCAGTATGGTGGCAACCACTAGAAAGCGTGTGGCGAGAAGAAGCTGATGGAGATCCTGGAATTAGGATTTGAGATAGTTAAGGAAAGCGAAATTATGATGCCCCACCCCTTAAAAGAGTATTTAGGGGTTGGGTGTGTTAGAATTTCCCACTCCCATTTGTTCTATTCTTCTATGGAACAAAATAAAATAACATATAATGGAACTCCTTCTCCTCCTAGCAGCCTGGTATTAACATAGCTCAATAGCCATCTAGGGTTAGAAAATTGACATCCTCAACCCTAAATTAATGATCATTCCTAGAACTTCTATAATTTTATAAACAATACACTATGTGGATATCCCCACATGTTTAAGTAATGGGGGTTGACATGGAATTCACTTGCACCATGTTGATTAATATGGTAGGTCAACTTTGGGAGGCATAACTTTTGCATACGAACTCTGATTGAGGTGATTCATGCACTGTTGGAAAGGTATTAGTGTGTAGAATATAGAAAACCAATCAATAGTAATTTTGGGACAAAAACAAGTGTCATTTGATGCCTCAAAATGACTCTCGGATATTTTAGACTATTTTTTGGACCCAAATTTACAAATTTGGACCAACCGCTAAAATGGCTCAGCAAATTGTTTTGTCCAATTTTTTCACCCTTAAAGTATATAGATAGATGAAAAATAATAGAATTATCCATATAGAACCTGCATGTGAATAATTAATGGGTTGGATTTATGGTCACAGAGAAAAAATAGGATGTGGAGAGAAGAGTTAGCAAGCAAGATTTGAGATAGAGCTCAAAGTTCATTGTTTTCTCAGTTTTGATGTTAAGAGATACCATGTTAATGAGAGAAAGATGTTGGCACATGGTGTTTCTCTATTCTTATTACCATTTATGTTTCTTGATTAGGCTCTAGCCTCTATTTTATGAGAATTCATTCACATGGCCCATAGCTTAACGACTGGAATATGAAGCACATTTATCTCTATATGTTGATGAGTTATAGCTTGAGTGTATGATTGTTTATATTGTGTTTCATAGTAATATTATCATAGTTCTGAATGAATGAATGATTATTTAATGGATTTTTTTGTATGTTTTATTCCTTCACATCCTACACAAGACATATGGTCATTGTGATTCTCGTGGCATCTCGGGTGAGACCTTATTTAGTCAGTGAAGATTGAATATGTCGATTGTTGGAATAGTAAGAATTAATGGCACATCACAAATATCCTATATTCAGTCGATCGACTGATAAACCAACACACTACATCATTTATTCAATTAGTTGACATGTGTGTCCATCAGATAGTCAACCAATAGTCAAATATAGTCAAGTGGTGGATAGTCCAGCCCAGGAATCAACTATGATTTGGATGGATAGTCGGTCAGGTCAAGCATACTTGTCGAGTTGACTAAATAGTGCATATTTGGAAGAGTAAACTCTAACAACCGATGGTTTTATGTGGACAAGATCTTTCAGATTCCATGGAAGTTGGTTAGATATTGAAGCTATAAATAGGAGGTCCCTTGGGTCATTATCATCATGGAAATCGAGAAATCGATTTGATAGCATATGGATATATCAATATCCAATATGCATTGTGATGTTCTTATCAAAGTGTTCTTTACTTAAGTGTTGTAACTCTGTCTTTAGAAACCACCTCTATCTTCAAAATTTTGATTCCTATTCAATTATCTACAAACTTTTTTATCTATTTTGGTCACTAGTTCCACCCCTTTCCCCAACATGGTATCAAAGTCAATAATTTAAAACCTCAAACTTTTATTTGCAAACCTTGTTGAGTTGGATTTGTTGTGTGGTTTACTCTAGGTTGTGGTTTGCTTATTGAAACCTTTGAAAACATAACAGTTTATGTCTAGATATCAAAGATGGATTTGAAGATTTATCCCATTGTTTTAAACAAATTAAGTTATGTAGTATGGGAACCAGATATGGAAAACCTATTGAACAAAAAAGGATTGTGGTAGTACACAAAGATTTTGATTCCAGATCCAATAGAAAACTAGGTGAAGTTTGTTGTTGATGGAAAGAAGGATGAGGTAGTGGGGGTCATCATGACCTACATCCCACAGGAGATTCAATTTCACCTCAGTGGCATAAACTTCCCTCATGAATTCTAGAAGAAGCTGGAGTTGTTTTTTGATTGAGTTGATGAGAGCCACATCATGCAGTTGGAGAAAGAGTTGATCTCTCTCGATCATCGTTATTTTGATAGAATAGAGGACTATTTGGAGCATTTCAAAGAACTCTAGTTGAAATTGGGTGAATGTTGAAAGAACTATCAGAATAAGTATGGACAACTCATCGAGTTGGTCCTGATGAACTTGAGAACACCATTTTACCTATTTTTTTGTGCAACAACTGGAAATCACAAAAGGAAGATGGTAAGAATTACACCTTTGAATATTTTTGTATCCTTTTGATTACTAATCAGCAAATAATTCTTAAAGAAGGAAATATTGGCAGTAAACATCAATCCCACTTGATCAAGGGAAATAGAAATATGAATCCTAGAGATAGAGTATGAATTGATGCCTCTACATAAAAAAATTCATGTCGCGACTAGAAACCTAAGCGACGGACAGATGCACCACAATGCAGACAAAAGAAGAAAACATGTCAGTTTTATGGAAATACTGGACATGTGGAGAAAGTCTCCTATAAGAAGAAACATTATTTAGAAGAGAAGGTAAATGTATGGAAGGAAATGTATCTGTTGAACATCGACCTGTTGATAATTTCACCTTCCAAGTCAAGACTTCTCAAACCTTGTTGTATCATTCTATGCAGAATGAATGGGTAGTCAACCCTAGGTGAACTCACAACATGGATAAGGATTCCTCCTTGTTCACGTGGTTGGATGAAGCTAAGGAGACAAAAATCTATGTTGTTGATGATTTTTCTCTGGATGTTTTTGGTCAGGGTGATGTTACCTATTGACAAGGGAAGATTTTCCACGTCTATCATGTGCCAAATCTTAGTGCCAATATTTTATATGTTTCTCAGTTAACACAGATAGGTAAGATTGTGGAATTTTGGCCAGATCAGTTCTATGTTTGTGTTGTAAAGAAATGAAATTCGATTGTCACCAATGGGATTATCAATCTGATGAATAATCTATACAAACTATGTGACACGACTCAACTTGACACTAAATTGATTGCACTTTTTTCTCACACTGAAGAGAGAATTTGAATTTTTCATGAGTGACTCAGACACTTGAACTTCCGAAGTCTACGGGAACTGAAAAAGAGAACATGGTTGTTGGTTTACCGAAGGTGTTTCCCTCTAAAGGATTATATAAGGGCTATGTTCTTGGGAAGAATCTTCAGGAACCATTCAAATTTGGTAAAGCGTGGTAAGCACATAAACTACTAGAGTTGGTTCATAGTGATGTATACTACATCAATATACTTTTATTGGTAGGTGAAAGTTATATTTTGGCATTTATTGATGATATCTCTCATTTCACATGCGTCTATTTTCAGAAGAAAAAGAACCTTGTATTTGAAAAGTTCAAGGAGTTTCATGCCTTTGCTGAAAACTAATGTGGACGATACATCAAGTGATTGAGATCATACAATGGTTATGAGTGTGTAAATCGACCTTTTGAAGAATACCTTGTTCAATATGGTATTGATTATCATTGGTTGGTCCCTTACACACCTCAAAATAATGGCATCATAGAACGTAAGAATAGGACATTAGTCAAAATTGTTGGATGTCTTTTGTAGGCTAAAGATTTGTCTTCTTGCTTCTAGGCTAAAGTGGTGTACTTTGAAAAATATCTACTCAATCATATCTTGGCTTGAGTTGTTCCTTCTATGACTTTGTTCAAACGATGGTGTGGAAAGAATCCTTCTTTTGACCACCTCCATGTGTTTGTATGTGTTGTCTGGACTCATGTTTTAGATGATTGTATAAATAAGTGGGATTCAAAGAGTCATTCTTGCATCATGATGGGCTACTCCGAAGAGTCGAAATCCTATTGATTGTTTGATCTTGTCAAATGAAAAATTATTATCAGACATAACGTATTGTTTGATGAGAAGTCTTCTAGCATTAACTTGTTGAATTCCTCCTCAATATTTCTACAAGATTATCCCTTTTATGTTATCACCGACATTGGTTCTCCTATTCCATATTTCATTACTTCGATTGGACAATCGAACATTGTTCCTATTTCGACTAGAATATTGACCTCTAAGTCGACTAGTCCGTTGTCCTCATTATTGACTAGTCCACCAAATGAAGACCCTCTAACTTATTATTGACCTGCTATGGTAAATTTCATTTCACATGTTTCATGTCTACCCAAATCGGCTTCCAATACAATTGAAGTTGTTGGAGCTGATGTTAGGAATGTTTCCTCTGAACGACAAACTTGAAGCTAGAAGCAACATGTTGACATTTCCCTCATGACTTGTGTACTTGAAACTTTGGAACCTATTGCCTACTAAAATGCTAAAGGATGACCTGAATGGGAGTAGGCCATGTAGACATAAATTGATTCTTTATCGAAGAATCACACTTGGGAATTAGTTCCCAGAGCGCAAGGAAAGAACATTGTGAAGTGTCGATGGATCTATAAGACCAAATTAACCTATGAATGTGTTGTCTATATACATAAAGAATTCCTAGTTGTGAAGGGATTTTGTCAATAAGAAGGCATTGACTACACTGGAAAATTTTCCCATGTTGCAAAGATAAAATCTATTCGACTGATTCTTTCCCTTGTTGTTCATTTTGGATGGAAAATCCATTAGATGGTTGTAAAGAGTGATTTTATTCATGGATACCTATTTGAATAAATTTTCATGTAACAACCACCTAGTTTTGTGACAGATTCTAATTTGTTTTTTTGACACAAGAAGTCTATGGTTTGAAGCAAGCTCCCTAAGCTTGGTATGCTAAGATCAACAATTTCTTTCTTTGACTTGGTTTCAAACATTGTGAATCTGATCACATGTATGTACTCCATAAAAATGGAGACACCTTGATTGTTTTTGTATATGTATATGACTTACTCATTACCACCTCATTATTGGAAATAATAATGATCTCATCCTTATATTGAAGAAATAATTTGATGACTCCTTTGACATGATAGATCTTGGTACTCTGCATTATGTTTTGGGTATTCAAGTATTACCACTATGTGATGTATTTTTCATTTCTCAGTCTAAATATGTGATTGATATTTTGACATGTTTTAAGATGATTGATTGTAATACTTGTGTTACTCCTTTTTAATTTGGAGTTAATATTACCATAAATTTTCAAACACCCACAATCGATGCTACACTTTATCAACAATTGGTCAACAATATTACTTATATTACTCATAGTTGACTTGACATTCCCTTGGTTGTTAGTTTTGTTTTTGAGTTTATGTAGGACCCTAAAGAAATCCACGGGTAAGTATTCAAACAAATTGTCCATTATCTCGATGGTACCATTCATTTTGGTATCAAGTATTGTCAAAGTTCAGATTCACTAGTCAGTTTCACCAACTTCGACTAGGTTGGTGACAGTGATGATTAGAAATCCACTTATGGCTATGTATTTATCTTAAGAATTGGACCATTAGTGTTTTCATGAAAGAAACAAAATTCAATCTCCTTTTCGACTACATAAGCATAATATCATGGCCTCGTTCAAGCAGGTGTTGAAGCAGTCTAGATTTGTCAAATTTTGGGAGAAAAAGGATTTCGTGTTTAGACCTCAAATACAATATACTTTGATAGCCAGAGTGCTATACATATTTCTAAAAATCATGTTTACAATAGCAATATGAATCATGTTGATCTCCATGCTCACTATTTGAGACAATTGGTTCATGAGAACATTGTCTCTCTTAAATATTCCAGAACAAATGATCAGGTTTTTGATATATTCACCAAACCTTTATTTAAAGCTAATATTTATCAAGATTTGTACTATGCTTTAGCTTCAGGAAGATGCAATTATGGGGGGCTTCCTAATTATGCAATTTCACCTCTTGAATCTCCAAAGATGTGTGTTGATGGGGGTGGGTGGGGGGTTGTTGGAACATCAACCATTGATGGTTCATCACACATCCCCTGGATTCAATCGGTCAAGAAGTCGGCCTACATTTGGATATATTCAGTCGGGCGATCGACTAGTACACTACATCATTTGGTCAAGTAGTCAATGTGTCTATTGGTCAGATAGTCGACTAACAGTCAAAGATAGTTGGGTGGTGGATCGATCATCCCAACAATCGACTACGAGTTGGACGGATAGTTGGTCGGGTCGAGCATCCTTGTCTATTTGACTTAACAACACGTATTTGGAAAATTCAAATATAACAACTGATGGTTATATGTGGACAATATTTTATGGATTCCATGGAAGTTGATTAGATATTCAGGCTATAAATAACATACCCATTGGGTCTTTATCATCATGTAAATCGATAAATCAAGTTGATATCATATGGAGATATCAAGGGCCAATATGCACCGTGATTTTTTGATCACAATGTGTTTTTCTTAAGTGTTGTAACGATGTCTTTAGACACCACCTCTATCTTAGAATTTTTATTCCTCTTCGATTATCTACATAATTATTTTTCTATTTTGGTCATTGGTTCCACCCCTTTCCCAAACACCGACACCAATGGGTTTTTGTTGGTAAATCCTATCGAATCCTAGGTATAATACCCCACCAAGATCTAACATGTAAGATCCCTTGACATCTGTAGAGTAGTGTTTGAAATCCTCTACATGTGTATGAGGAAATCCATCTTCATGCAGAGAGCCAACCAGTATCAACTAATCAAGGATGGGAAGTCCTACATCATTAACGCGCATAAAGGAAATTCAAAGATATCATTGGTAAGTGTGAACCAAGACAAGAAGTTGATTAGTTCTAGTATGGAATATGTTTTACTTCTATTGAGAGAAAATTAGTCTGATGATGAGTCGATAAGAGTAAAGGCATCCTTGGAGGGGTGCACTAAAGAGAATAAACATCAATTGGAGGAGTTTTTATAGGAATACAAAGGAGTGTTCCAAGAACCTAAAAGGGATACCTCCCAAGAGGGAAGTGGATCACAAAATATAGTTATTTTCATACTCCTCATTGTCGAACATTGGGTTGTATAGATAGTTTGTTATGGAAGCAAATGAAATGAAGAAATAGTTGTAGTAGCTACTAGAGAAAGGAGTGATTTGTTCGAGCACCTCACCTTGTGGGTCACATATCATAGTTGTACCAAATAAGGATGGTACTTGGTGAATGTGTATCAACTATAAAGCATTGAAAAAAATTACACTAAAAAATTGGTACCCTCTACCTAGGATTGATGGCCTATTAGATTAGTTGCAACATGCAAAATATTTCATCAAGTTGGATCTTGAATTGGGATACCACTAGGTACACACCAATAAATAAGACACCTGGAAGACTTCCTTCAAGACAAGGTAAGATTTTTATGAATGGTTTATCATTCCATTTGGTTTATGTAATATACTAGCTACATTTACGATATTGATGAATGATGTATTGCGCCCATATCTAGATTCATTTTTTATAGTCTCTTTGGATGATACACTAGATTATAGTGCTACCTGGGAGGAGCACATCTCACATTTCATGCAGGTGTTAGAGACTTTGAAGAAGAACTAATCGTTGGATAACCTCAAGAAATGTGACTTTTCTCAGCATCATTTAGTGTATTTGGGATATGTGATCGATGGAGAGGATATCAATATAGACTACAAAAATATGGATTCCATCATGAAATCATTAGTTCCTCTAAATGTCACTTAATTTAGGATTTTTTTGGGCTTCAAAATACTTGTATAAGTTCATAGCTTCATTTCCAATGGTAGATTCACCACTCCACACCATAGCAGTGAGTGGTAAGAGTTTTGAGTGAGGGAATAATTAGCATAATTTTTTCGATGAGATGAAAAGAAATATCATTCAAGAATCATTTCTCACATTACCAAACTTGCAAAATAATTTTGAAGTGGAGACATTATGAAATATTTCACGAGGCAGTTCTCAACTACCATACCTATGAAAAGGAAATCTATGCCGTGGTTCAAGTTTTCAATAAGTGGAAGCACTATATAATGGGAAATAAGACCATCATCCACACAGATCACCAACTTCTACAATATTTGCAGGACTAGAGTAAGCTACAACTAACCAGACATTACAAGTGGATGGGATTTTTACAACAATTTCATCTAGTCATCAAGTATAATAAGGGAAACACAAACAAGTTGGAATACATTCTTTCAAGCCCACCCAAATACAATATCACAAATTTGGGAGCTCTAATGCACATGGATCCTTTTACCCATGATGCATATAGAAAGATGAGGACTTGAAGGATGTGTTTCAGTAGCTATGGGGCCAAATTCATATAGAAGAAGGTGACAACAAGGAATATTATCATTTCTATAATGGTTTACTCTAAAATTTGGAAAATATCTATTTCTCTAAAGGTGAATGACTACAACTTATCAGAGAGGCTCACACCTCCAAGGTTGCAGGACATTTTGGTTCTGGGAAGATAGTTTCTAACTTATGGAGGTATGTGTATTGACCCATCATCCAAGAAGATGTAGCGTGGTATAATCGAGGATATATACTTTATTGTACCAACAAACCAAGTAACATGAATAAATGTCTATGTGATCCCTTACCTATACCCACTTGACCTTGGGAAAGCATTTGGATGTATTTTATGAGAGGTTTATCAAAAACTAGGAAGGGACATGACTATCTATTTGTGGTAGTTGACATGTTCAACAAAATGTGCCTTCTCATGACTTGTAAAATGACCATCAAAGGACAAGAAGAATCAAACATGTTCTTTGAATAGGTCTGGGTGCACTTTGGGATACCAACGAGCATCATCTCAGAAAAGGATACTAGATTCTTAGTAAATTTTGGACTACATTGTGGGAGAGTATGGACACTAAGTTGAAGATATATACAACATTCCATCCACATACATAGGCCAGGAAGACCTAAGTAGTCAACATGGATTTGGTGTTTCTTTTGAGGGGTTACAATCATAAGAATCCAAAGACCTGAGATGAGAATACGATCTACATACATCCTATTTTAATAGAGCAGTCCACAGTTTTACTGGTAAGTCACCCTTTGAAACTTTCTTTAGATGGTTTCGACCTTCACCCTTGGATGTTTTATAAGGACAACAAGGAGGAGTGAGGGAGGACGTTTTACATAAATTTTCCCCTATAGATAGGTGAAATATCCCTTGGATATATAGACCCCTAATGACCAAGACAGAAAAACAAACAAATGGGTACTAACATTCCTTTAGATATATTTCTTATTTCTATATACAGAGAATATAGAAGAAAGAACAATGACTTACTCATTTTCAACAGTTTTCCTTGTTGATCTTCAATATTTGGCCTTGTTATCCAAGTTGTTATCGAGATTAAAAAAATTTGCAAGGAACAGAACAATACCTTCTACTTCTACAATATATCCTAATACAAGAGTAGATATATCTATAAAGACATACATGTATAAACAACAATATGAAGGAAATAGACAAATTTATGTATTATGAAAACATGGGAACTTACAACCTTGATGCACTAGCATTCCTCCAAGATTCCAATCGAGTCCTTGAATGTACTCTAAATATGTTTCTCTTAATATCATAAGTATCATATACACACTTTTTCCTATCCCCCCTTTCACCTTGGAATTCCCCCATTATATAGGATTTGGAGGCTTAACCGCCATGGAGGAAATCACTCACTAGATCCACTAAATTGGGATCTCCAATATTTTTAGGGAGAAAATGTCT
>CBVK0104161336.1:0-14843 GCA_900067695.1 Picea abies
AAAAGGATTATAATTACGTTATTACTAATTCACCCCCCCTCTCAGTAATCCAACACCAACAACCACCTACAACAAATTCATATCTTCGAGGAACATCAAAGTTCAAGGCTATTGATAAGTTGTTGGAAGGTAGAGAAACTATCCTCATGAATTTGAAGGATAACCTCCACATGGCCGAAAATCGTATGAAGCAACATGATGATCACCAACAGTGTTTCGAAAGGGTTTTCCAAGAAGGTGATCAAGTTTTTCTCTTACTCCAACCTTATAAGAAAATCTCACTCAAATCCCATGGCCACCACAAGTTGGCACCCAAATTTTATGGCCCCTATCATATTATCAAACATATTGGTCCAATTTCCTAAAAAATGGCACTTCCAACTCCCTCCAAAATACCTCTAGTGTTCCCTGTTTCCTATTTGAAGGAAGTGATGGGTGAGAATTGCAGGGTTCAAACCATCCTTCCCTAATTAGATGAATATAAATCCATTTGGTTGCAACTAGAATATGTCCTCAATGTGCACGAGCATAACTTGTGTGGTTGGACTATCAAAGAAGTGTTGATCAAGTAGAAGGACATGTCTCCAGAGAATGCAAATTGGGAACCAACAACCATACTGCAACAATTTCCACATCTTCAGATTTGAGGAGAAGGATTATTTTGAAGGAGGAGGGCATGTTAGGATCTGACCCTAACCCTCTTAGTTGGTCATTAGTTTGCATGATATTTTTTCCATGAAATAAATGTTGACATTAATTAATAAGGCCTATTAAATAAATGTGAACAAGTCAATGTAGGAAGACCTANNNAGGCCTATTAAATAAATGTGAACAAGTCAATGTAGGAAGACCTAATAGAATATTCTACTTCTAGAAAGATATTCCTCTAGAATATTCTTTAGAAGATATAATTAGTTTAAATAAGAGTAGGAGGTATGGCAAATCTTGTCTTGAGAAAGTATTGTAATAGATCTCTGCTCTACTGGAGGTTGTCCCTCGAAGAGGCAAGTGAACATTGATTTCTAGAAATAAAGTTATTAATTATGGTATTATTTTTGGTATTTATCTCTCAATACTTTTTTTTCCCCTTGATAATTCCTAAATATTCATGTTTCTGCATAATATATTATATCTAGTACATTACATCCAACACATATGCATCTCGAAACACGCTTCCAATTGCCCAAATTTTCATGGAAAATGAATGTACAGACTATTGATTCTTGGATCTACAGTCTCTCCACCTACTTCAAGACTTGTTCGGACATGAAAGAGGATAAGAAGTTGGATATTGCCAATCTTCAACAAGAAGGCATCGCATAAGCCTGGTGGGACACACAACTTGAAAAGTGTGAATTGGCCATTTATATCAGCGAGCTAGCAAATACAACATTGACACACATTACTTCTTGGGATAGATTCTATCAGGATTTACAAGACCAATTCTACCCCCCACGATATCTCCAAAACCTCCTTGCAAAATGGTTGCAACTCCAACAACTCTCCAATCAGTCTGTACAAAGATACATCAATATCTTCTGCAAGTTGCACATCCAAATGCACATCACCTATCTAGAAGAGGTATTAACTGTCAAATTTAATTTTGGTTTTGTTAATGAACCTACATTGTGAATTTTATTTGTTCGAGAGTCTTTCCTTGGACAAGGCCATCCTACGGGTCATGACCATGGAACACAAAATGTCTCCTTTAATCCGCTCTCCAAAAATATGATCTACCCCTACCACTCCCAATCCTTCTCAGTCTCATTTTCCCCTCCTTTCCCACCCACACACAGAAATGTGTCATAGTGTACTCTTCATAAGAATGAGTATCACATCTCTACGAATTTCCACACCCTTAAAATTCTTTGCACCAACAAGACTTTAGTTTCATAATTTTCTCAAATCAAGTCCCTTGACCAACCATAAATCATCTCTCTTAACAATATGACTGAAGTTGACCCCTCTCTCATCATGATGACCACTTGTGAACCATGTACCGCTAATGTACCTCTATTTACGCATAACTATCAAATTAAGCATAAATTGACCACTCTCGTCCTGGATAATGGTAGCCAAAATAATATCGTGCCTCAGGACTTAGTCCAACACTTGAAACTACCCACCACTCCTCACATGGATACTTATCATCTAGGTTGGGTACAAAAGGGTGCCCATGATCTAGGAGGATCTAAGGAATGCTCATAGAGTTCCAGGAGGATCCATAACACTCACAAAGGTCTGAAAGGATCCATAAATTCTCAAAAATTGACCATCTCAAATCACCCCGAAAACAACATCATTGCATAGAGATCATTGTTAGCTTTCCAACGATGCAAACGAAAAAACAAACAGAATTCGTATACAACATTTATAAGTGGTCAAAGTTCAGGTCAAATAGGAAAAATCAAAGGTCAAAGGGAAAAAAGAGGTGACATGTGTCACCATTGCAAGGGTGACACATGGAACATGGGTATATGTACTTGACGAGGTATATCGTACCTCCAGGTGGTCCAATTATAGGTTGACAAGTGGTCTAGTCATGTTATGACATGTGGCATGTACGAACCAATGAGATGATGCCACGTGACAACCCCTCATTGGAGAATATTGGTTAGTGTTGTGTAAAATTATGGAGTTGAAATAGGCCAAACCCGTGACCTCCATAACCATCCAAGATTTAACATATCCCTCACTACCAATGTGCCATAGCAAGTGAAGGTTGACAAGTGGTCTAGTCATGTTATGACATGTGGCATGTACGAACCAATGAGATGATGCCACGTGACAACCCCTCATTGGAGAATATTGGTTAGTGTTGTGTAAAATTATGGAGTTGAAATAGGCCAAACCCGTGACCTCCATAACCATCCAAGACTTAACATATCCCTCACTACCAATGCGCCATAGCAAGTGACTTAACCTATATATGGTAAACATTGTATTTAAATTCATGTTATGGTTTGTTTGGGGAAGAAAAGGGGTCTAGGGCTAGCCCCCAACCTCTTGTCTATGTAATGTTCCATGCAATCACACTCAATCTACAGGGAGTTTAACCAAATATTCATGCGGGATTTTTTGTATACCATAAATAAACTATATATATAATATATAACTTAACTATATATATATATATATATATATATATATATAACAAAAAATATATTCCAATGGACAAGGGGATCCCAGGGAATAGAACCCATGACCTCTACTAAATTAGCCACAACTCTAACCAATACGCCAACCACCCATTTGTTAGTGGATTCCCTCTAATTTTAGTAACAAAATTTCCAAACAATGTGGATGGGAAGTTAAGGGTCGAGCCTGTATATTGGGCACAAATCCAAACACATGGACACACATCTTGAGGTCTTGCACGGATCCTAATGCACACATTTCAAGGTATACACATATCTATAGGTGTCGTGATTTCTTTCATGGTATGTATTTTGAGGTTGTACTTATGTCTCGATTTTCTTTCCAAGAAGAGATTAAATATGTTGTCTGATAAATCATTCCATGAGGTACAGTGACAGAACCTAACCATGTTTATACTCATTTTTCATGATTTTTCACAAGGATCATGAATTTGAGGTCTATTTCATTATTTTATATTTTTTTAATGGTATTATCTAAAATTTCCATTAATGCACATTTAATGCATTGTTTTGCATACCAAAGAGGGTGAAATTGATCCAGTTTGGAAGTTGGTAGACTTTATAGTCAAAATTCTCAGAATTTCGCATGGATTTCAATGGTGAAGTAGTTTTCTTGTTTTGATTAATTTAATTTAAAATCATCAATTGAATTGGGATATGTGAGTCCTTCTATATGGGATATTGGTATTTTGAGATGGAGAAAGGAGTTTTCATTGGATTAAAGGGAACTTAAACATGAAACGCAAGTACGCACTTTGAGTTTTTATTTTTATTTTATGTTGTTTCATATGATCATTAAGCAAAGCTAATCTTCAGTTTATGGATTTTTGGGTAAAAAGAACATCATTGGAATTTTTCAAACCACCCCAATATGATCAGAAAACTATCTTGGATCAAGTTAGATATTGCATGTATATGTGTAAAGAAATAAGTGGTGTCTAAGGATTTCTAGATCAAGTGGTATCATAGAAGGTTGTATGATCCACTTCTTTGAGAGAAGTGGTATCAAAGATAGCTTTGGCATGTGTTGAAAGATGTTGATGTGACATGAGATCCAATAGATAACATAGTGAATATTTTGAAGACTCTTATCAAGAAAACAAGATGAGTAAATTTCTTATTAAATTGAGGATGAAAAATAACATTAGTCGACACATATAGAAGGAAAATTGTGAGATGAGAATGTAGTTGCAAGATCTTAAGGAAGAGAAGAATAGGTTGCAATATTAATTGTTATGTCATGAATATTTTCATATAATTATTTTTCATGAATTGGAAAGAAAGTTGTAGATATTGTAACCATCAATCGATAGAGTTGGATGAGTAGAGAATGAGAATTCTCCACTGCAAGAGAGAATATCTCCCTCATAAAACATAATCGAGAAAGAAGAGTTTTCATATTATTCTTTCTCCCATAAAGATGGAGAATTCTCAAGGATAGATGAAGAAAAGAGAAATTTAGATGAACAATTTGTGCATAAACAATTGGCCTTACCTTCCAGTCTTGAGAAGAGTAACATGTGTAAGGCATATTCAGGAAAAGATGTGCATGCTACAAGAGAATGAATGAAGACTTTTTCTATTAGTGAATGGTCCAGTTATCCATGTTCTTCCTATGGAAGTGGAAACCATGATGTGTAGAAGTGTCAAAGAAGATAGTCTCTACAAGTAAATCCCTCCAAGAAGAAGGCATATCATTTCTCAATTCAGAGGAAAAGGGGGAATGATAAGAAGGGATTGAGGAACAAGACACTCTTCTCTTATTATGGTAAGAGTGGAAAACCAAATTGAGAAGTGTTGGACACTTTACCCTCACTTATGTCCAAATAATAATAGAAAATATGTAAAGACACTTGCAAGTAGACAAGCAAGAACTCCATACGAAGTCGATGGTATTAATGAAATTCTTGGGAAAAAGTACTTCCTGATGGATGGTCTTGGAAAAGTCATATATGAAGACATCAAAGAATGGTTCGTGGATAGTAGCTCAAATCACTACATGACCAATATGAAATCAATATTTTTTACTTTCTGAGAGTCCGACACAAATTGCTTTGTGGGATCTGGAACCAATACTAGATATGCAATAAGAGGGTATGAATATGTAAGATTCTAACTCGAGTCCGGATGATTTATGGGAATAAGATATATGTTGTATGTTCCATACTTAAAGGTAAACCTACTCTCAATTGTGACATTTTAATATCAAGGTTATGCAATCACATTTCAGAATGGCCGAGTACTTTTGTGTTCAAGGGAAGTTGCTCCAGACACATCCATAGTGTTTGGTATTCACAAAGATATGTTATACAGGTTACTAGGAAGACCTATAGTATGGTCTAATGGTTACTTGGATTCAACATCACATTCAACATCATATTCAATGTCATATTCAAAAGAAACATGAGAGGCATTGTTAGAGGTCAGAAGTTGTGAGACTCCTCCCAATACAATGGGGAGAATGAGTCCATACGTAAACCATATTTAAACTTTTGTAAATATGTATATTTTTAGATGTAATATACATGTGTAAATCTCCTAAAGTTTTTTATAAGGCTTGTAAGCCACTCATTGTAAATTATAAGAGTGAGAGGAACTCTATAAATTTATGTATTTCCACCTTGTATGAGTGAGAGGAATTTTGTACGAGATTTTATATATTTCCACCTTATATGATTTTGAGAGTGAGAGGAATCTCATTAGAGATATTTGTAGATAGACACCTTACACTTTGTTATAAAGTGAGAGGAATATCGTTAGGGAGATTTCTAGATAGACACTTATACATATATTGTTTAATTGTGAGAGGAATCTCGTTGTAAAGATTTCAAATCTTTTAGACAATATAATGGGAAATTGTATTGTCTTGTAATCAATGAAAGAGATACATATGGATCAAATTGTCTAAGAAAAGATTCTTTATTTTGAAGAACCAAAGGTGAAGGAACAAAAGGATGCAGGAAGTTGGAACATGTAGATCAGGAGTAGAAAGAGCATCAAAGTAATGAAAAAATTTGTAGACCTGGTAAAGGAGGAGCAATCCTCTTCAGAGAATAAGAGGCATATAAAGGTTCATGCTATAAGAATATTTAAATACTATGTCATGTTCGTGTGGATGTATACCTTCAACAAATTCGATCAAGTATAGATGATAATAGTACAAGAAAAAATGTTCTTCAAGGAAGGAGAGACAATGGACATAATAATCATTCAGGTACCCCTAGAAATACATCATCAGTATAGGAAAAAAGAGTCCAAATGGGCAAGGCCTAGATCATCATTCGAATTGGTTTCATATTGGTCGTGATGGATTATTTTCAACAATAAGATATGGGAATGGATGATGAAATACGGGATACAAGAATTGCAGAGATTTAATGAACAAGACTTTTGTTGTCAGGGAATCTATGAGCTAGAACCCGAGTTATTAGCGATAGTGTGATAGGATAGAGTTAGATCCATACTCCATAAAGAAAAGAAAAATTTCATTGATATAGGACTTAAGATTGAATACCCAATATGAACACTGAATTCCAAAAGAGTCAGTAAGATGGAAGAGTGAATTATTATCAATAATTTGTTGAATATATATACTTTTGGAGGTCCAAAAGTTCTTCAGTGGGAAGGTGTGATTAAGGAGGATCTAACGAATGCTCACATAGGTCCAGGAGGATATGAAACACTCATAGAGGTCCCAGGGGATCCATAAATGATCAAAATTTGACCATCTCAAATCTTCCCGAAGATAACATTATTGCATAGAGCTTGTCGTCAAGTTTCCAATGATGCAAATGAAAAGTCAAACAAAGTTCATATGAAAAAGTTATAAGTGGTCAAATTTAGAAACAGGCAAATTCAAAGGTCAAAGGGAAAAAAAGGGTGACACATGTCACCACTTCAAGGGTGACATGTGGCACATGGGTATTAACAGTTGATTGTGCATATCGTACCTCCAACAGGTGGTCCAGTTACAAGTTGAGAAGTGGTATAGTCATGTTATGACACATGGCATGTATGAACCAATGAAAGGTGACCATGTGGAAACCCCTCATTGGCCAATATCGGTTAGTGATGTGTAAAATTATGAATTCGATGGGGGTCGAACACATGACATCCATAACCCTCCAAGACTTAACATACCCCTGACTAAAAATGCGTCATAACAAGTGATTTCACCTATATATGGTAATCATTCTATTAAAATTTATGTTATGGTTCATTTGGGGAAGAAAAGGGGTTGAGGGCTAACCGCCAACACTTGGTCTATGTAATGATCCATGCGACTAGACTTAATCTGTGGGGATCTTAACCAAATATTCGTGAAGGATTTTTTATATACCATACATAAACTATATATAGTATATAGTTTAGCTATATACTGTATATATATACATAAATAACTAAAAACAAATATATGCCAACGAATGAGAGGATCACAGGGAATAGAACCCCAGACCTCCACTAAATTAGCCATGGTTCTAAACAATACACCAACCATCCATTTGTTATGAGATTCCCTCTAATTTTAGCAATGGAATTTCCAAACAATGTCGACGGGAAGTTAAGGGTTGAACCTATTATATATTGAACATATATCCCAGTTCATGGACACACATCCCAAGGTCTTGCATGCATCCCAATGCATAGTTTTCAAGGTCTACACAGATTCCAAGGTGGCATGAATTCCAATGCAAGGTACATTTTTCAAGGTTGTATGGATGTCTCTATTTGCATGCCAAGAAGAAATTAAATATGTTATCTCATAAAGCGTGCCATGAGGTATAGTGACAAAACCTAGCCATGTTTATACTATTTTTCATGATTTTTTGCAAGGATCGTGAATTTGAGGTCTATTTCATGATTTTAGGTCGTTTGTAACAATCTTATCTCAATTTTCCATTAATTATCATTTAATGAATTATTTTGCATATCAAAGAGGGTGAAATTGAGCCAGTTTGGAAATTGGTCAACTTTATAGTCAAAATTCTTATAATTTCTAAGGATTTCAATGGTAAAGTTGTTTTCTTATTTTGATTAATGAAATTTAAGATCATCCTTTAAATTGACATATGTGAGTCATTTTGCATGCGATTTTTTTATTTTGAGATGGAGAAAGCAGTTTTCATTGGATTAAAAGGAACTTAAAGATGAAAAAAAAGTATGTAGTTTGAGTTATTTTATTTTCTGTTATGTCATCTCATCGTTAAGAAAAAATAATCTCCAGTTTATGAATTTTTGGGTAAAAAGCACATCATCAGAATTCTGCAAACCACCTCGATATGATCAATAAATCATTCTAGATCAATTTAGATACTACATGTATATATGTAAAGAAATAAGCTGCGTCTAAGGATTTCCGGATCAGGTCCTCATCTAATTGTCTCTCGTTGCTCTGCAATAACATTGTTTATTGACCCTTTCCAATATATGGTGGTCTATGATGTCTCTCCCTTAGATTGTGTTGATTTTTTACTTGACCTCCCTTAATAATAGGCCCAACACACTATGTACCATGAAAAAACTCACCAATACAACTTGCAACATGAGAGGCACACCTATGTGCTAGCTCAGTTGGTCTTAAATCCACCCTGCCTCTTATTGGTAGGGAAATAGTTAATAAATTCAGTATACACAAAGATGTTTCTTTGTGTTTAGTGCACCCTATTAAGAAAAATAACCTCACCAACCATGCACCTCCAAAAATGTCTCCCCCTATCTAAGAATTTGTAGATGTTTTTACTCAACCCATGGGCCTTCCCCCATCTCGCTTCATTGAACACATGATTTATCTCATTCCCGGTGCCTCTCCACCCAATGCACCATTGTATCATCTTGATCCTCGAGAATTTGTGGAGATAGAATGTCAAATGGGCCAACTGCTGGACTCAACCCATATTAAACCTTCCTCATCTCCTTGTGCATCCCCAAGCTTTATTATTCCCAAAAAGGAGAATTCAAAATGGCTTCTAGTTACAGATTATCGTGCCCTAAATAAATCCATCGTTAAAAACCTATATCCCTTACCCTAGATTGAGGATTTGTTGGATACTTACAAGGGAATTATTTCTTCACAAAGATGGATTTGACAACATGATACCATCAATTTCACATGAAGGAAACAAACATCTAGAAGACAACATTAGAGACCAAGTTTGGTTGTTTTGTGTGGTTAGTCATACAATTCGATTTTACCAATGCACCAAACACATTCATGAGGTTAATTAATGATATATTCAAACCTCACTTTGGGTAATGTTACATTGGTTTTCAACAGGGCATGGTCTGAGCATATTCAACATGTCTGCAGTGTGCTTGAGCTAATATGTGCACATAAGCTTCAAGTGAAGGAAACAAATTCCTACTTTGGAAAAAAATCAATTCAATATTTAGGTGCACCAAGGACCTTCTCGGGTATAGGATTTGGCACAATGGCTAGTTCCCTCCACTACACATGAGCTTAACAGTTTCATGGGAGGAATTAATTTCCACAAGAAAATTTTCTTTCATTTTTCGCAGCTAGCTCATTCTTTACAATAACTACGTAATCAAACCAAACTTATGTGGGATGAATAGGCTTAGTCCCTCTTTGAGAGGCTCAAGAAAACACTATTCTTTTCTCCTGTTCTATGACTACGAGATTTGGAGCAACCGTTTGAGATCGAGACAGATGCATCCCAATTCTCCATTTGGGTTATACTTAAATAGGGAGGTCACTTGGTGGCATACCATTTAGAGAATATTGCAGAGGTCAAAGTCAGATACAGTACATATGAAAAGGAATTATACAATTTGTTGTAGAATATGAAGCAATGATGCCATTATATTATGGGAAAAGAAACCATTCTGCATACAAATCTTCATCCTCTAATATTCATTAATTCGTACAATAAACTTTAGGAACAACACCATATAAAGTGGGAATAATACATTCAACACTTTCATCCCATAATTAAGTACAAGAAATGGGTCACTAACAAGCTGGGGGAATTGTTAAGTAGACCACCCACTCTGGTTATGCACATTTTAGATGTGTGTTGTGCAACATATGACACCTGGAAGGATGATCCAGATTTATGAGTGGAACGAAATGAATAATAGACTAAATAAGATAAAATAGAGATACAAAGAGCAAAAATAGATATCCAGTGAACAATAACTTCTATTGAATAAATAAAATAGGTTGAAACTATAAGACTGCAAAACTGAAAACAACTTCATCTACAGTTTGACTATGGCAAGCCAAAAAAACATTGTTTAGGGCCCCGAAACGACCCTTGAAGTACAAAAATATGTACTGACATACAAAAATTCCAAAATAATCTAGTTGGATTAGGTGGGCGGCCACCAATATCCACTTGAAAGCTATGTAGGCCTCCAGACAACCCTAAAAGTGTAGAACCGACAATTGCAAAGAATTATAGAAGAACTTGTTGAACTAAAACTGTCAAAAGGATCCAGTTGGAATAGGTGGGTGGCCACCAATATCCACTTGGATTAGTCATACCCCCTTAGGAAGCAATTATATCCATTGCATTGAGTGCCCCCATCAACTGAGGAAATTTCTACTGAATTTGGCCCCAGGTGATCTATTTTCCTTAGTGCAGGAGTTGCCCTTCCTTGACAACCTGATAAAGTTGGATCCTCTATTGGCAAGTTCCCTTGACCTACGTGTCCACTATTTGATCAATGGATGCAGGTTCCATGCATTCAAATTTGAGCTATGTTGGTGTCAACTGTTCTGCGATCTCTCAGGTGTCCAATAATGGTGGAAAATATGGTCAGAGGAGGTCCACATTGAAGTACACTACATGAAAGCGAAGGAAGGGGGGAGTGTTGATCTCAAAAGAATTGTCTCCCACAACCTTGGTGATAGTGTAAGGCCCATAGTGAAGTGGGCAGAGCTTTCAATGGGGCCCTGCAAGGCGTTCTTTATACAAATGTAACTAGACCTTGTCTCCCACCTGAAACTTGTGCGGTACCCGGTGGTGATCATGGTGTTGCTTGTACTTAGCATTGGATTTTTGCAAAATCTCATGGACCTGTTAGCAGATGTGTTGAATCTACTCAATGAATTTGGTGGCTTTTTCAGCCTCAAAATGAACATGGGAAGATTCATTCGGTGTGGTTGCAAGAGGTAGTGCAACATCAATGGGACCCATGGGTTGGAATCCCAAGCCCACTTGAAATGGGCTACGATCGGTGGAGCTATGGAGAGCCCTATTTTAGTTGTGTTGAGCATAGGGAATACCCTTGTCCCATGTACGTGGATTATTAGAGTTATACATGCGCAGGATGTAAACAATCATCTGATTGACGACTTTTGTCTGGCCATTAGTTTAAAGGTGGAAGGCAGTGGATTTAGTGATCTTGGTATCCAATAGTGACCATAGACTTGATCAAAATGTGTTGAGGAACCTGTTTTCCCAATAAGAGATGATGGTCTATGGTATCCAAAAATTGACCCACACTCATTCAAATAAGAGCTTGGCAGTATCTATCGTTGTGATGGTCTTCTTGTAGGCTATGCGAATGGCCATATTTGAAAACCGATCAACCACCACAAATACATAATAATTTCCTTTCTTGGTGGACGGAAGGCCAGACATGTAATCCATCGATATGGATTCCCAAGGCCTCTTAGGAGTAGGAAGAGGGGTGTATAAGACTTACTTCTTGATGGCTAGATTGGAAATCGAACAAGAAGTGCAAGATCTGATATACTTGTTGACATCATGTCAAAGTTTTGGCTAATAAAATGTTTCTGTAGAATGGCCATAGTTTTCTCCATGAAAAAATGTCCTTCCATCCGACTGTAGTGAGCCTCCCAAATAATGTTTGCACGTTCTCTTGCAAGAAAACATAGGTGGCCTAAATGGCATAACAGTTCGTCCTAAATGTGAAAATTGGTGACATTTTCTCATGTACCCAAGAGATGATTAGTGGTGGTGAAGTCAAGATCTTGCTGATAAATTTGGGGCCACTAAGATGCCTCAAGCCCACCGGAATGGAGCACGGTGGTGAGTGTAGTTGTAGGAGGTCGACTGAGGTAGCAAATGACATGATTTGTGCTCCCTTTATTATACTTGATGTTGAGATGGAACTGTTGCAGGTATGTGGACCACTTCTTATGGCGATTGTTTTGCAACTTCTGCTGTGTCTATATGAACTGCAGAGGATTGTGATAAGTGTGGATGATTATCTCCTTTCCCAGAATATAATGTTTCCATTAAAAATAGGCTTGTACAATGGAATACATTTCCTTTTCATAGGTGGGGTATTTATGAATAGTATCTGAGAGTGTTTCACTATGGTATGCTACCGGATGACCGTGCTGAGTGAGAACTACACCTATATCATATTCAAATGCATCAGTATCAATATCGAATGATTGCTGCAAGTTGGGTAAGGAGAGTACTCGATCTGAGAATAAGAGATGCTTTAGATCATCAAATGCTCATTTTGGTGCGTTCCCCCACGCAAGATTTTCCTTTCCACCACCCTTGGTCACTTGGCTAAGGGCCCATGCAATATACGCAAGATTTTCCTTTCCACCACCCTTGGTCACTTGGCTAAGGGCCCATGCAATATGGGAGAATCCCAACATGAATTATCGATAGAAGTTGGTAAGTCCCAAGAAGCTCCAAAGATTGATTAGTGTGGTCGGGGCTAGCCAATCATGGATGACTTGGATACTAGATGGATTCACATGTATCGCATGTTCTTCAACAATTTAGCCCAAGTATTGGACCATGTTCATGATAAAGGAGCATTTTTCCAGGTTGGAAAATAACTTGTGCTACCGCAGAGTTCTCAAAACTTGTTGAATATGTTGCATTCTCCTCCCAAGTTTTGCTGAAGATGAGGATGCCATCCAGATATACCACCTTAAAATAGTTGGTGGAGGGTCTCAATACATCATCCATCATCCTCATGAAAGTTGGTACATTTTTTAGGCCAAAGGGGATGACCATCCAGTCGAGGAGACCTTCTTTAGATTTGAAAGTTGTCTTCCATACATTAGTTGGCCCTTGAGTTGGTCAAGAAGGTCATCAATTCAGGGAATTGGGTACCAGTTACTGACTATGATTTTGTTAAATTCTCTGTAATCAATGCAGAGCCGCCAAGTCCCATATTTTTTCTGCACTAGTACAATTGGGCTTTCACAAGGGGAGGAGCTAGGTATGATGTTCCCCTTTTGAAGTGTCTCTTGGATCTGATGCTTGATTTCGTTATTTTCCATCAACCAACGACGATAAATTGTTGCATTAGGAAGTGCTGCACCGGGGGTTAGATCAATTGGATACTTGAATTGGAAGTGCATTGGTACCCCGATGGGTGAGGAGAAGATGTATTTGTACTCTTCCATGATTCTGTCTACTTTCTTCTGCTGTAAAGAGAGGCTTTGTGTATAGGTCACAGATGTGGCAGTGACCTTCTGCTTACTGTAAGCACGGATCATAAAGAAGAAAAACTTCCCGGTTTATGAAATGATCTTACCACATTGCTTAGTAGAGATTAAAGAAATAGTGGTAGGGGACACTACCTCTGGTATCCTGTACAATTTTATACCCAAAGTAATAATCAAACTGCGAGGTCTAGACTCATACACAACATGTTGCTTCCAAAAATGTGGTTTTCCTAAAAGAACATCACAAACTTCAAGGGGATAAATATCAAACAATACCTCATCTTTGAAGGGCTTGATGTTGTAAGGCACATGACACTGTTGGTTGACACAAAGATCTCTTCCTTCTTGAAGCCAGTCGATGGTGAAGGGTTGCGGGTGCAATGTGATCGACAAGTCCAAACGCTTGATGAACTCTACTGAGATCAGGTTCTTTTGACTTCCACTATTGACAATGAAAATGAAGTGGATACCCCTTTACCCACATCTGTGAGTGAAAAGGGCATTCCCCTTCCTCTGGTTCTTCTGGTTCATTTCGTTGGAATTTGGTGGTAGATAAAGTGGCACTAGGTTTGACATCGATAATTTGCTTCCATCCTTCTGGATTTGATTAAGATTAAGAATATTCCTTTGACTCAGAAGCTTTCATCTTGGGCACCAGTGACTGCTTGGAGTGACATTCTTCAGTGTTGTGCAAAGGGATTTTATGGTATTTACACCACTTTCCTGTGTCATTCTTCGACTTTTGATTACCCTTATTGTGTTGCGGCTTGGACTAGTTGTCCTAAGAGTGGCCATATTTTCTTTGTCCCTTATTTTGTGGGTTGGGGCCTCCTTTTCCCTACTTCAGCAGTGAGGATTTTGCAGATCCAAAATCTCATCTCTATTGCTTAAATTTATGCTCGATCTTGACATCATATCTATAAGTCGTACCCAATGATGTGATGTCCAAAAAATCCATTTCTATTTAAATGTATCTATGAAGACAGTCACAATATTTGAGCACCAGATATCATTCATATTATTTGATACCCAACTTGGTGTGCAAGGTATGGAAAATATTGGTGAAATATGGTACTTTCTGGTCCCTTTCCTGACGCAGGGTGGTCCATCTTGTGTATTGGTCCTCATAGCTTCCAACAAGGTAGTACTATTCTTTAATGGCATTCTTGAAGGAATTACATGTGGGGGTGACCAAAAATATTTCATATTCCTCTATGGCCCTTTTCTCAGAGTAAGTATCCCACCAATCCTTAACATGGGGGACAACCTTGAGGAGT
>CBVK0104161357.1:0-12709 GCA_900067695.1 Picea abies
ATATATATATATATATATATATATATATATATATATATATATTTTCACAAATCCTGTATTTTTATATACACAGTACAATACAGATATATATATACTGTACTGCTGTTCTGTGTATAGAAATATAGACGTTATCAAAGAAAATATATGTAAAACTTGTGGGTTCATGATAAGCATTTCCATTTTTTTTTTTACATAATGGTTTGATGGCATGATTTCTTTGACTATGTTTTCGTATAGTGGTCAGCTGATTTCTGATCATTGGACATGATCTAAAATAACTAGAGGCATACAAATATTGAAATGTAAAGATAAAAACTCAAATACAGTGAGTGATTTCTGATCATCATTGGACATGATCTAAAATAATTAGAGGCATATAAATATTGAAATATGTAAAGATAAAAACTCAAATACTGTGAGTGATTAAATTTTTTTAAAATAAATAAATATATATATAAATTAGGTGGACATATCCATTTAGACTGAAGCAACAGGATTATGTACAGTCATATAAAGCCCACATAACACAAATGCCATTAACAGGTTGTAACATAAAACCCACATAACACAAATGCCATTAACAGGTTGTAACATAAAACCCACATAACACAAATCGATTAGTATTATTAAGTTGGTATTATTATGCCTGCCATATGAAACCTGTATACCCCTGTCAAACATGACCTTAATCTATATCTATAAAATACTTGATATTTTAAAAAACCTTAGTTTGATAAGAGAAAATACAGTTGAAAACATAAATTGAGAAATTGCCATAAAGCAAGCAAGAAATGATACTTAGGCCAATTGTAATTGTATTTTAATATGGATATTTTATATTTTTTATATTTATGTTTAATATGGGATAATCTGATTCTATTAAAATCCACTTTGATAAATCGACCAGCCTTCTTAAGATTAAGATATGTATATATATAGTTTATATATATAAATTCATGGAATGTGTGAATGTATGTATGGATATATACATATATAGTTTATATATACAAATTCATGGAATGTGTGAATGTATGTATGGATATATACACAGGGGATTATGTTTCATTATATATAAAAGGTCAAGTCATGTGACAGCTGATGTGTCCATCTGAATGCATGTGCCATGTTGGAAGTTGCTTAACACTGACAAATTGAACATGGAATTTTGAATTATATTATCTTAATATTGTTAGTGAAAATATTTGAATGTAAAAAAAAAAAAATTAATGTAAAAAATTTGTCAATAATGAGAACAATGCATGCTTTTTGGATTATTATTAGAAAAACAGAATATCCAGCTATTATGAAAACTGGTTACAAATGACAACATGGTAAATTGAGTACAAGGTATTGTCTGTATGCATTTCTATGCCTGATCAGGAAGAAAACAGATAAGTCAGGAATATAGTCAGAGGTTTAAAAGCAAGTAGCAGCTTTTCTTCAAGAACATGAGAAACACCTTTATCTCTTCTCTCATTCACATGGATTATCACCTCTCATTTGCAATGTTCATTCACATGGATGATCACCTCTCATTTGCAATGTTATGACCTGCATTTTGCCACCTTTGGAATACTATTGCACATTTATCATAATTTTTTTTGTGATATGTGAATTTTCACAAACTTATTTTTAATTTTAAAATTATACTTTACATGGATTATCACCTCTCATTTACAATGTTATAACCTGTATTTTTCCACCTTTAAAATACTATCACTAGATTTCTACACATCTAACATAATTTTTGTGATATGTGAATTTTCACAAACTTACTTTTAAAAAAAATTATACTGCACTGCACAAAATTGCACTTGCATACGATGAAATCTAAAGGTAAAATTATTTTTAAAAATGAATGATGATAATTGTTCAAATACAATTTTATGAAATAAGCAAAGCTTTAATCATTGAAATACAACTTTTCATTTAAGAATAACAAAAAAAATTATATTATCAAATATGTTTTATGAAAAATAAACACATTAAAAAAAAAAAAAACGTTAATAAAATGTAAATGTCTCAATTTTATTATCACTTATCTATAAAATATTTGAATTTTGATAACATATAAACCACTCAACTTTACTACTTTACTATGAAATCAAAACTCTATTCAAAATTAATTCTAACCTTTTATCATAAGATACATCTTAACATTAAATATATATAAAAAAAAAAAAACTTAATTCTCAATTAATTCTCACTTTTTATCTTATAACAATTAAATTTTTATCATATTATACATCTTAACATTAAATGTTAAAAAAACCCTGTCCTCATTTATACACATTGTATTCGTTATTAAACATGAAGACGAACTAAAGAGCTTGGGATGTGACCTTTTAAATTGTTTAAAAAACAAATAAATCAAAATTTTCCTTGTCTTCAACAAAATTGGACTTCACATTTAAAAAAATAATTACCCTGCATTATACAGAAATGTAATTATAGCACTTAATATAAATGAGCACTTCATATAAATTTTAAAAGAGTAGTGGATGGAGATTGATGACAATGTACTCATCTGATCAGTCCACATTGATCAAAGCCATAATTTCCTTACCACATATGAGATTAATTAAATGGTCATTGGGCTGATGACATGATTATGACAAATTTCTGAACATGTAATCAACTTCTGTCATTTTGTACAATTGAAAAACTGCTGTCCAAATAAGAAAATCTGTATACACTGACTACAATCTATGTGTTGCAATTATATTTCTTAATGTGATTTCTTTAAACCATTCCAAAGGCATTCATATGATTCGAGTGTTTCCAAAATGTATGAAGACATTCATGGAATGCGTATCTATACATTAATGGATTGTGTAATTAGTAGATGCATGGACATACACAGACAGAAAAAAAAGAGGGAAGATGGAGAGTGATGGATGATGTGGGGAAGAGTGCAGAAGACCCCAACAAACAGTGGGTTCTCATTTGTATGGAAGCCAAATTGCTCTCCAGGAGTGCCCAGGAGGACCCCACAAAACGATATACAAATTAAACTCCCTCCCATCCTCCTTGTGAAGTCCATTGAATTATCGTCTTCCCCCAGCCGAGGCTTTCTGAGACTGAGGTGAGACAGCCAGTAGTAAGCTAGAGACAGGCTTTCTGAGACTGAGGTGAGCCAGTAGTAAGCTAGAGACTGATAGTTCAGAGAAAAGACTAAAAGGCAAAAATTATATAGACATAACAACGGAGAGAGCAGCACAGGAACCAGGCTGCATAATGGCTAGGCCTCAAAGATATAGAGGAGTCCGCCAGAGGCATTGGGGATCATGGGTCTCTGAAATCCGCCATCCCTTATTGTAAAAACTTTGTTCTCTCTCCATTCTGCATTCATCATGACTGTAAAATCTTGGTTCTCTATCCCTTGAGAAAATGCTATTTTGCATTGACTATATATATATATATATATATCCATTTCATTTACATCTCAGAAACCCCAAGAGATTGTCCATTTACTTTGTTGTTTTGCTACATTGTTAAATATGTATATGCATTGCTGCATCCAATTTTCCTAACCTTGTAGGATTTCCGGTTCAACATTTGTATATTCACAAGGCAGCTTCTTTCTGGTGTTGTATTGTTTTGATGGTTTTGCTGTTACGATATCACAATCCGGTTTTATACATGTTGACATAGCCATTTAAATTACTTGAATTGCATTTGATCTAACAAGGCATTTCTGTTGGAACAAGTAAATACACTTCCAGCTCTCATACTGGTTTTTGTTGGTGTTTTAAAGCAACATTAAGCACAAGATATTCTGACCGTTACCATTGTAATCGAAATGTACTCTGTATGTAACGCTGCTGCGAAGTCTGGTATACTCATGCTGATTTTGATGTTCCTGTGGTTTGAATTGCTATTGATGTTCCTATGGTTTGAATTGCTATGTATCGTTTGTATATATTCTTTCCCATTTTCTCTGATTTTGTTAATTGGTATGCCCTTCTTATCGGAATTGCTATATAGATATTACAAGTACTTGAATCTAGTATGTTGCATCTTTCTAGCCTTGTGTTTTGCTCGTAGAGCTGTTTGACTTGGACAATTGAATATGTGCATTCCCAAACTAAGAACTTGGTATCAATCTCTCTTTATCTAGCATTTGAATGTAGCTGATGTTCTGCTTTTGGTGGTTAATGCTGTTCAATCATGTTGACATTGGTATCCTTGTTGAAAGTTCTACATACAACTTGTAATATTGTTGTTGCAAAATGTTCTGTGTTCAAAACCCAAAACACTTTTGTGTCGACCTTCATGATTCAATATCTCATATTCATATATCTTCGGTGTTCTGCCTTTTTGTGGTTTAATCTTGTATTCTCCTCTTGGTTCTGATGTTCTTATTGTGATGGATAGATTATAATTTTTCTCACTGTGATCATTGATGTCCACGGTATTGTAGGAAGACCAGAATTACTGGATATAGTTGATGTTCTTCTTTTGGTGGTTAATGCTGTTCAATCATGTTGACACTGATATCCTGGTTGAAAGTTCTACATACATGTTGTAATATTTTTTATGCAAAATGTTGTGTGTTCAGAACCCCAAAAACTCTTTGGGTCAACCTTGTTGATCCAGTATCTCATACTTATATATCTTTGGTGTTCTTCTTTTTGTAGTTTAATCTTGTATTCTCCTCTTGATTCTGATGTCCTTATTGTGAAGGATAGATTATAGTTTTTCTCACTGTGATCATTGATGTCCACGGTGTTGTAGGAAGACCAGAATATGGCTAGGAACATTTGAAACAGCAGAGGATGCAGCACGGGCGTATGATGAAGCTGCAAGGATGATGTGTGGGCCGAGAGCTAGAACCAACTTCCCATTCAATCCCAATGCACCTCAATCTCCATCTTCAAAGGTTTTGTCCTCCACACTCACAGCCAAGCTACACCGCTGTTATATGGCCTCGATGCAGGGACCGAGATCGGGATCATCGAAGAAGGATTCCATGGCAAGAGCAGATAAAAATAACAATATACATAGCGGCAATCAGTCCCTCACTTGCTTAAGATTGGATAACGAGAGATCCAACAACATTGGTATTTGGCAGAAGAAATCTGGGTCTAAGCAATCTGAATCAAATTGGCTTATGAAGTTAGAGTTGGATCATGATCAGCATGGAAACAGTACTCTGAAACGGGAGACAGATGATGATATTGCACAAATGATTGAGGAATTACTTGACTGTGGTTCCTTGGAGATCTGCTCTCCCATAGCTTCTGCTGATTCCAATATCAATAGTGCAGAGTCTATGCTTAATTAGCCCTCCAATGAATGTTAAGTCTACTGGCCAGCATGAAATTTTGCATGAATCCTATTAGACTCTTGATGTGCAGGAGAAATTCTTACTCATGATCTGCAAATTTGCTCAGTCAAAGACGTGCAAGATGCATTTTATGTTAGGCCATGGAAATTGGAAGGCTTGAAAAATCAGAGAAGTTTTATGAACTCAATCGTGGTCTTCCAGACCTATTTTACAGTAGTCTAGCCCGATTTTGTTAAAGGGTTGTAGAGATATAGGATATCATCTCTCTGATCTCTTTGTGCGTTCCCGGGAGACATTTATAATCAAGTTTCTATATAAATAGCCCTTTGGCGTAGTCTTGTAGCTGTTGGCTTCTTCTGTTGAAGCTTGTGGCTAATATACTTCAATTAATGTATATCTACAAAAATTACAGTCAGTCTGTGCGCTCCAATGATGATCGTAAGTGACCATGGAATGACTGATGGTAGGAGAGATGCCTGTGGGAAAATTGAAGGATAAAATATTTTACTCTAGTATAGTTGGTGGGCAAAATTGTTCACTGTATAAAATGATAAATGTATGTATTTAGATGTTCAATAAAGCAGAGAACTCTTTTTTCCCTCTAGAAAGTTTTTTTATTAGAGTCTTTGAAGCGTCTCCAACATGGGAGTATTTAAAATGAATCAGGCACACTAAAAACACTACACTTAAGTCCAGAAACCTTTGATTAAGAAGGCAACCTAATGGCAAGCACGAGCAAAAGTGTGGCCACAAAAACCAAACATGTAGCAAGAATCTGGTTGAGAGCTTTCACGGCCTGTTGGGAGTATTTAAGGTTTTATTTATTTATTATTTATTTGAAAATAGCATAATAAAATCCGAAATCTGAGTGGATGAATTGCTGCTCGACTTTGTTGATAAAAGAAAATTGGCCAGTGTAAACAACTTTGCATTACTTCTCATTTAATTGTAAGAATTTATAAAATTAATTAATTAAATAAAACCAACTTCAATTTAAGATTTATTAAGAATAAAAAAGATTTAAAAGAAATCAAAGTGTAAATCCACTAATGCTTATAAGAACGAGGTTAATAGTAATTAGAATTTGATTGAATTCAAATATTTATTTATATATTTTATCTATATTACATATCTAATTTACAAAAAACTGTAAAATGCAACTTACTTCTTTCAATGCAATTAACTAATTAAAATTTTCCATACTAAATTGGTTTAATGTTAATTTGTCAGTGACTATTTCCTCTTCATAAATGTCATTGTCCCATACCTTGGGTTTTTTCATACGCCACAAACAAGGTACCCATGAATTGGTTACACAATGGTAGGGGTTTTAGTCAAGGAAATTGATGAAAAGATCGGTACCCATGATTCGGTTACACAATGGTATGGGTTTTACTCCAGGAAATTGATGAAAAGATCATTTCGTCATTTTAAGTGCTTACTGCTCTGGCAACATACCCTGCTGCTTTAATTTATAAGTAAAAATTCAATAGAACTGTCAAGGCTTTAGTATATGCTTTCTCAGATCCTGCCTAAATCTCTGCAAAATGAGGCCAAATTATTTCTTTATTATGGCCTTCAACATTGGGAAGATTCTTAACAATTTAATGACATATGGTTGCAAAAGTGGAACTAGGAGGGGAAGATGTAGTGTATATGTTGCATTATTGTGTACACAATTTTACTCAACTGTACCAACAATGAACCCCAGTCAAAGCAATCAAAGATCATATTGCTTAGACTGTAGAAAGTGCACAGAATTTTCCATTTTGACAGATGATCAGGGAAACACTCAATAGCACTTTGAAATTTGTATCTCTTTAGTTTCATTGTAGTTGTCCAGTTGTAATTTCCATTGAAACACCAATGTACTTACCTGAACTTTCATCTATGAATAACATGGTATGTCAGATGAATGGGTCAAATCCTCTATATGACAGATGCAGAAAGGCGGGTTCTTACTATATGACTTCTCCTACAGGATAAAAGCATATCTCCTGAGTTCCTTTGAATATTAAGCATTGGTTTTGGCTAAACGTTTTACCTTTTGTTTTTTTGGTTGGAATTCTGCTATGTAAATTTGGACAAAATCTCTGTTTTTTGTTGTTTAAATTATATTTTTGAAATCATAAATGGATTCAGCGTGCTGAAAAACTCCTGGGACACTCTGATTATACAAACATAGCCACTCAAATCTGCTGATCCAACTATTCCTCACCGGATTTCGGGCAAATCAAACAAAAAAAATCACCGGAAAACAACCAAAAGATAAAACGTTTAGACTAAGCTAAGATTTACATTCACTGTGGCATGTGTAGGGAATTGTTACATCCTATTTCTGTTGGTTAGTGGGTCATATATCTTCATTGCATAGAGAAAAGCCATGTGCATTTTACAATTTAGTACAAAGGACTTGCATAAAGTAGATGGTCACATCAGACTCTTCTTAGTCACCTATCTTCATTTCATTAAGAGAAGCTAAATATATTATACAGTTTAGCTTAGTTTAATATGAGAGAAGTTAGATATATAACTGTAGTCTAAACGTTCTACCAAATGATTTTTTTTAGGCGATAATTTTCAGGGACATTTTCCAACGAGTAATTGTTAGATTCACAGATTTGAGTGATTATTTCTGTAAAATCAGAGTGGTTCAGGGATTTTTCAGTATGCTGAATCCATTTCTGCATTCAGAAATGGATTTTAAATAGCAAAAAATAATAATTTCATGCAAATAGTGATTCGAGCCAAAAAAAAAACATTTTGTAGAACAATTAAACAACACCAATTTTATATATTTTACAACTTAGCTTAGTATGAAAGGGATATGTACCGTAAATATCTAACCCATAAACACTTATTACAATATTAAAAAAACAACTTATAATTTATTTTTTTTAAATACAAGAATTTTTTTAACTAATATCTTTTTTTAAATACAAGAAATTTTTTAACTAATATCTTTTAAGCAGGAGAAGATTGCATCTCAATTTATTTTTAATTCTATTGGATGCTTAATAGATCCTAAGTTGTGATGGATATGAACTAGTTATCATAATCATACTATATATAGTCAAATAATCATACAGAACTCTTAAGCTACGGTGAGAATGTAGGTATTTAATAATTCTGGAGTTATATTTCAATCTGAATTTCTCGGCCAAACAATCTTCTGATTACTGTGATATACATTTTCCCTCCTTTACCCCTCAACATGAAAATTGTACCTTTTGGTGAAAGCAGAAATGTCAACACGGTTTTAAACTTTGTGATTAAAGTTTAATTTCCTTCCATTCTGATCACATAGATCTGTCTTCAACATTAAGAATATATTCCAGTTTTTTGCAATATAGGTCTCTCGTCTAGAATAGATGTCCTCAAAAAACATGGGCATTTTCTGTTCCGAATAAGTGATTCAACTGGTCAGAGTATGCATCATGTTAATTGGTGCGCTAATAACACTGTCAAGAATATACAACCAGAGTGATTTATATGAAAAATCTTCACAATTTTATATAAATTTCTGTTATTTTTGTCAACTGACACTGCATAGATCTATTAAATCATAATATATAGGGCCTACTCTAATTTCTGTGGTTAAGGTCTCTCATCCAGCGGATCTCTGCTCTTAGAATTCTGGGTTATTTGATTTTTTCTTCTATTATGATTAATGGCAACGACGGTTCTCTAATGGAGCACATCACGCATGAATTGATTGAAGGAAGTAGCCCTTTTGTTGACAAAATATGATTGCATTTTGAAAAATTCCTTGGTACATTAAAATTGAAGAAAAGAGGACCATAACAATACCTTTTTTCAATCTTAATTTCAGACCATGAATCCTGGGCTAGGTTATTGGGTTGGTCCTGGGCCAACCCTGTAGCAGTTTCGTCAGGTTTTTCTCTTTACGGAATTGGTTCTGAGTGCTTCAGTTCACCATTTTCAAAGTTGGTGTTGTGTCGGTCTTACTGGGTTGGTAACTTGGTTATCAGTGGGTTTTATAGGGCTGGTCGTGGTCGTACCTGAGATGGGTTGGTCCTTTTGGGAGGAGCAATAAAGTCTTGCCTGTCCTCCTTTAGAGAGCAAAATGTGAGCATAGATTTTATAGTTGTAATATAGGAATTTTGAAGTCTATTTTGATTTTGAATTTTGGGTCGAGCAGAGTGGAGGGCTCAATATAAACATCGTGCTTAACTCCTGAATTGAAAAGAAAGCCTCACTTCTCTAAATGTAAAAATATCCCAATCGATTTATTACTAGCTGCTCAAAGTGTTTGTGATGTATCATGACAGTAGCCATTGTACTGACAGAACATGGCTGTATTTGAATCTCAAATTCTCTCCGGACTTTATACAATTGCACTTGGTATTTGACATGACTGGATGGCAACTCACACAATGATGTCTGCATCGCAGTCTTCATCATAGAACTACTGTTGGATTCTTATATGATAAGAGAAACGAATGCCCTGTTTTCTATCCTGTTGTTCCTGTAGATGACATGACATTCCACCAAAACAGTACGGTGCTTTTGATTATTTGAAATGTTTTGCATATAGTTTTCATGATTAAACAACCTCCTACTGGCATTCCATAATCATGTGGCTGCACATGTTGCACAATCAGCACATATTTCATAGACTTGATGTTTGATAAGGACCACCGTTATCATTGCAGTCAAAGATCCTTGAGAATTTGTTGTGTGTATTTTTGGAATTTATGAAGAGTACTGGCCGAGATTTCAGTTGGGAATAGTAGGGTTGTTGATTTGTAGATGTCTTCGTAACTATTATTATTAAGGAAAATCAAAGAGCTCACAAATCACAGAACTATAAAAAAATATCTTGTGGACACTTGGCCTTCAAAATAAGTATTTCTTACAGTGAACAAATGGCAACTTAAGTGATTTTATTTAACAGCTGTTATCTTCAGAAGTCTTCAAAAATTATACTATTTAATATCAATCATGGTGGGAAAACCTATCATAATTCAGCTGTTAATAAGTAGTTGGGATAGCTATCACTGGCTGCTATCCTAGATTGACTTATCACCATTATTCAAGGAAAACCATGTCACATGGAATAACCCACTGGTGGTCTGTAAAGTAGCAGACTTTCTCTCCTACCAGATAACTCTGATTAGATTATTTCCTTATGTCCAAAGAAAACAAACTCTTAACCAATCATAAGTAATTTTAAGCCATACTCCAGAACCAATACTACTTATTATGCTTAATGTAATATATTTCAAGTATCATTTAATTAAAAGTATTTTAAATGAAATATATTTACAATATTTCAAAGTGTTTATTAATCGTCAAAAGTTTTATAGTGCTTCTAAGAATAATAATAAGTGCAGGGCTTTGACATTTAGCAATAAATTCCGTATAAAAAGGTATGATTTGGTGGTCATTTCATCTCAAATATTCAAGACAAGATACATACATCAAATAAAGCACATAAAGTGAAAAACCCTATTTGCTGTGTGGAGTTTAATAGAATTGTTTTATTGTTGTGGGTGTCCATGACTGATGTTGACAAAAAGTTTATGTTACAGGTATATTACCATAGTGAATACCTACTCAGTGTTTGAAGGGAACAGAATCCAACAATCTGATTGCTCGTTGTAATCTATATATTTCTGTGAGGGAAGGCATTGAGAGACCATCAACATCTTGGGTTTTTGATGACCAACCACTAGGTCTGGGTTGGACATTAAAATAAACTACCTATTGATATATTGGTGCATAACTATGAAAGGCATTGATGTTGAGATAGTAGGTTGACAAAAACGAAAAGAGTTCTCAGGACACCAGTTGTTAGATAGCCTTTTTCCAAAAATACTTCCGGTCGGTCAAAGTTAGAATCCAATGTCTTGCATCAAATCTTCTCTACATATTTATATGTGTATAGTCAGTGCTTTAGTGTCATGCTATGTGCTGATTGGGCCATTCGTTCCATTGCATCCCCTATTCTCCTTCACTAAGGTAATGGGAGGCAACATTGAATCCCTTTATGACAATTGAATCCCTTTATGAAAGTAAGTAATGTTAGGTAGAGGGAGATCTTTTAGATTAGATTTTCTTAAGTCAAGCTTTGTTAAAAATTCAAGTTAATTTTACCATGCACAAGGCAAGAATAGTGTTAAAATCATATATTTATTGTACATAAATGTTTATCATGTATAATGAATAATATTTTTCAAAGTTTATTGTGTATAGTTGTTTTATCTCTTTGTGAAAATATAGTTAAATTTTTTTTCTATTCTTTAATATGGTATTAATGATTTTGGGCATGAGACGCAAAGTTGTTCATCATAGAATTTGAATTTTTTTAAGGATGATTCTTTGTAGAATTAGATGATTCAAGTATAGAGTAGATCCTTTTTGTGAGAGTTTTGTTCGTGGAGTTTGATTGATGAGTGAAACCTACAACGTGGAGAACAAAACATGTGTATGCAAGACCAACAAGTGTTCTTGCTACTCGATCATCTTGACATACTTATAGATAAGGAGTTGTACATTCTTTGGTTGTTTCATATTTGTTTGTTGAACAATAAAATTGTTTTGGGGGAAGCATCTTTATTGAAATACGGAAGACAAGCAAAACAAAATAAAGCATGTGAATGTACAGTCCGAGTTGTGTATATACTTGTTTAAGAAGAATCTTAAGTTGATAAAGCACATTTTGACTTCTAGAAGTGACATGTTGTTTTGAGAAATTATTTATAGGTGTATTGAAGAACAATGCTTTAAAGTTTATTGTGTATATTTTCTTTGTTTCTCCGTGGATTATGTGTAGTTTCTCTATCTTTATACATTGTGTCCACATTCTTTTTCGTTCTTTAACAAATAAAAGGGTTCGTTCCATTGCAAAATATATCCACACATATATTTGAACACAACATGTTGCATATTTGGAGTACCATGTAATCAAAATCTAAGAGGCTTTCATTAATTTGGAAATTAGAAATTTAATAGAGCCATGCTACTCCTTTGAAAGTGCTTCCTCCCTAGAAACATATGGTCTTTCATAGATTGCATTTCAAGGATAAGCATAAGGGGATTCTTTAATATTGAATTTTAGAATAAAGATAATTACTTAGAAAAGTACTCTAATAGTATTCCACCAATTTCCCAAATTGCTAGTAATCCACCAATTTCCCAAATTGTTAGTGATTTAAGTAGCAACTAAGGTGGGATGTTTGGCATAATAATGAGTCTCTCGAGTATCAACATTCTATTCAAGTTAGACTTACTCCAAGAATCCTTAGTATGGACCTCGTGCTAGGAACAATGTAGTATTTTTTATTTGACCTTATGTTATGGAAATATTCCCCTGCAGATAGGTGAACTTTCCCTTGGATTATTGACCCCTATACCAAGACAGAAACAATCATTTGGACACTACCATTCCTATAA
>CBVK0104161370.1:0-23447 GCA_900067695.1 Picea abies
ATGCATAATAGTGATGGTAAAAATAGAAAGTCTAAAATAGAACTAGTCAGATAACGCCCACTGAACTAGTGTGCTGAAAATAGAAATTTATCCAACACATGGAACAAGATGCTATGCTCTTATTCTCATAAAAGTGGACACTAGATTGAGAAGTGTTGGACACTTTACCCACACTTATGTATGAAGAAGAACCTGAAGGATGTAAAGTTGCTTGTGATAAGACACACAACAATTACAAATGAAGTTAATGGTATTATTGAAAGGCTTGGGAAATAATTCTTCCTCTAGACAACAATATAGGCTTGGGAAAGAATACTTCCTCTAGACAACAATATAGGCTTGGGAAATATTTCAAAGCCTCTAGATAACAATATAGACAAATGTGTTGTCTTGTAATCAACTAAGGGGATACATATGGATCGAATTGTCTTAAGGCAACATTATTGATTTTGAAGAAAGGAAAGGAATAAAGGATGTAGGTAGTTGGAACATCTAGTTCAGGAGAAGAAAGAAGCATCGAAGTAATGCATAACTTTCTAAGAGCTTGTAAAGGAGAAATAATGTTTTTTTAAAGAGGCACATAAAGGTGCATGCTATAAGAATCTTTAAATAATATGTCATTGTCATATGATGTATACCTTGAACAAAAGAAATATAGGTAGATATAGATGATAAAAGTACAAGCATAATTGTTTTTCTAAGGCAGGAGCAACAATGAACAGAGTATTCATTCAGGGATTTATACAGAAACATAAAGCAAAATAGAGAGTCCAAATGGGAAAGGCATAGATCAACATTTGAGTTGGTTTCATATTGGTCGAGATAGACTATCTTCAGCAGAATAATATGGGAGTGGATGTTGAAATACAATATATAGGTATAAAAAAGATTTAACGAACAAGACTTTTGTTTTCCAGAAATTTATAAGCCAGAACTGGAGCTATATATATATATCATATTAGCTATAGAGCTAGAGGACATAGTCAAAGCTATATTCCATAGAAGTAGATAGAAGAACACTAAGCTAGTACCTGAGATCGAAGACCCAAATTGAAGACTCGTTCCAAAAGAATCGACAAGTTGGAAGAGTGAAGAAACTTCATCACTAAGTTACTGATCAGAGCATTTCAATAAGATGGAAGAGTAAGTTAGAGTTATCATCACTAATTTGTTGAGTATCTATACTTTTGGAGGTCCAAACATTCTTCAGTGGGAAGGTGTGATCCAGGAGGATTTAGAACGCTCACAGAGGTCTAGGAGGATCCAGAATGCTCATAGAGCTCCTAGGTGATTTATAAATGCTCAAAATTTGACCATCTCAAATTTTCTAAAGAAACAACATCATTGTGTAGAGCTCGTCCTTAGCTTTCCAGCAACACAAACGTCACCTCACACAGAGATCGTATGCAAAAGTTATGGATAGTCAAAGTTCAAGTCAACCAATCTCAAAGTCAAAGTGAAAGGAGTAAAAGGAAATGTGTCATGTGTGTATAGTGACACATGGCACAATCGTATAGGTGACATGGATACACCCCAAGGTGTCACTTGGACTGATCAACTGAATGGGAAACAAAGGTGGTTCAATCATGGGTTGACAAGTGGCATCTAAATGGTCTAATGATTTGTTGACATGTGGCATAGGTTCAACCAATGAGAGGTTGTCATGTGTAAACCTCTCATTGGCTAGTATTGGTTAATATGTGGTAAAATTATTATATATTTTGAGGGAATTGACCCCATGACTTCCATGGTATCCACGCCTTAACAAAGTTCACATTACCAACACACCAACACATGTGACTTACCATATGTATTGTAAATAATTTATTTAAATTAATGTTAAGTTGCATTTGGAGGGGGAAAGGGGTCGAGGACTATCCCCAACCCCTGATTTTAATGTATTAGCATATTACTCTTCCTAATCCATGGGGAGATTAACCTTAACCCACGTAGGAGTTATAACCTATGTTATATTTATACTATATACTATATATATTGTATACTATATATAACTACATAACTAAAATACAACAAATTATATGCCATGGGGAGAATAGAACCCGAAACCTCCACTAAGTTAGAAGATGGTTTTAACCACTACAACAACCACTTCAGATATAGTGTATATTCCACCAAATATAGTAAATAAGTTTCCAACTATCTTGGAGGTGGTTTTGGAGGTTGCCCTATATAGTGAGAACACATCCCAATATAAAAGGGAACACATCCATCTGCACAAATTTCAAGGTGCATGGATCCCAAGACAAGGAACATATCCTGAGACTATACATATGGTACACAAGTATGTGCAAGTACAAGCCAAGTTTAGTGTTGCACTATAAAGCGTGCCAAATGGTACCTTGACGAAATTTCAAGTGTTTTATATCGATTCTGCACAAATTTTTGCAAGGATCATGAATATGAGGTCTGTTTTGTGATATGAGGTCATTTAAAAAAAATTACTCAATTTGTCATTAATGGATATTTAATGCATTGTTTTACATGCCAAAGAGTGTGAATTTGAGCCAGTTTTGAAACTGGTTGAATTTACAGTCAAAAGTTTTCGAATTTTGCAAGGATTTCAATTATGAACTCTATTTTTGCATTTGAGTAGTGTATGTTTGGAGAATCCTTGAGGTTGGATTATTTGGTCCATTTACATGGTATTTTTGGATGAAGATAAGTAGCTTAATTATTTTGAAAGGAACATAAATATGAAAAAAAATATATTATCAACATTGTAATTTGAGTTATTTTATGCCATCTCATTTCCACTTCAAGTTAATCTTCATTTTATGAGTTTTTGGGTAAAAATCACATCATCAATATTTTGCAATCACCTCAATAAATCCTAGAAATTATTCTAGATCAAGTTAGATATTGCATGTACATATGTAAATAAATAAGTCGTCTAAGGATTCATGGATCTCATAAACCCATACAATAAATGATAGAATTCTCTCATTATTTTATCTACTTGTTGGTTCATACATCACGTAAATTAATACTTGGTGCATAAACTCATAACATAAATATGTTTGGTAGATAACTTCTATCATACACATGGAATTTAACTCTCAACAACACATGTTGATTGATGTCTCTTTAACAAATAGTTACCTAGTTAAATGTTCATAATAAACTTACATTCAAAACATATACTTAGCATCTATTGTTATCAATGATTAACTCCTACTTGTGAATCATGAATAATGTTTAAATTGTATTGTTTCTTTGTAATGATGTAGGCCACACATAAAATTCCCTGTATGAATAAAAAATGATGACAATGAAAAAAGTTAGTAGTGGGGATCTGATGGAATTAGTTGAGACATTTAGGGAGAGATTATTAAATATATGGATTTGGTTGAACTGAATATCTAATTATGACATAGCTTTTATGGTAATCTAAAAGCTATATAAAGGATCCTATTGTACAATACAAATAGACACATGGATGGATTGATTGAGTAGAATTTCCCCTTTGGGGTTTCTCAAGTGTAAACTCCCAATGTCCCTTGTTTGATATATGTTTGTGTATTTGTTGTTGATTAGGAAACACAAGTTTTGATATCAAATTCATTTTCAATTGGTGTTTTTGGTTTCAAAGCATGAATATATATGTTATATTTTATTTTATTTTTTAGTGCTGAAGATATTCCTTTATATGAAAAGAAAAATAAGTGACTTAGGAACACAACTAAATTTTTTGAAGAAGACCAATGTGTAACATAAGCTGATTATGGAGTGCTTGAAGATCATTATGTAATGATGATATCTAGATGATAGTTCTATGTTTATTTTGATGGGGGGAATATTGAAAAGATATACTCCCAATTGATGTGAAGGACTATACTAAAATTGACATGCCCGAGAATATATATGTCACCCAAGATGCATGATACGCTCATGCTAGATGGACTTGCAAGTATATGAGGAATTACTAGTGGGAAGGAGAAACATATGAATGTTGGATTCCATTGGGTGTAGAATTTGACTTTGGTATCTCTCTCATGTAATTATTAATCAAAATTAAGTGATAGGGAAAATGTGGAAGATTTCTAGTGTATATATTCATCCCAATTTAGTGATCCATATGTCCCATGTTTAAGTCTTCCAAGGTGGGAAATATTTGCAGAAATATAGAGTTATGACCACCTTTTTTATGCCATGGTTTGTGTATAAAAGATCATGAAATTTGTGGTAATATATCTTTCATGGAGTGAGCTATTGTATGAAAGGAAGTAGAGGTTCATAATATGCATCCTACACTAATCCATGAAAGAAGAACGTGCAAAAATTATAAACATAACAATTGCAACCAAATGAAATAAACAACAAACCATAGACAACATGATATCCTAGGGAAAATCATTTCTAAATAAAAAACCCACATTCTAAATAACACTCAATGTATTATTCAACAACCAAATGGTTACAATATAGAGTGTTTGTGCTCTCAATAAGAGTGCTCAACAATATAATAATTTTGGAGAATTTTCGTAGCATAACAGTAAGATAAAACTTACACTCTTTGATTTCCTCTATGCCTTTCACTCAATAAATAAAAATAATAAAACCATAAACCATTTTACCATTTCTACACACTACAAACCACCAAATATTATTCCCTACCAATGATTTGCATTTTTCCCCTGTCATTGTTCTGCATTTATTCCTACTACATCTCTTCATTTTTTCTCTAATTCATGACAACACTATATTTATTCTCTACTCCACTACATTACTCCATTCATTCTCTACTTATCATTGCATTTGTTCTCTACTCCACTATAGAACTATATTTATTATTTGTTGCACTACAACACTACATTTAATCTTTACTCCACTATAGCATAGAAAGGTGTATGACACACTTGCTCCAACATTCTTCTACTTTCCATATACCTTTCAAGGGTATATGAGAGAATGCATCAAGAAACAAGATAACTTCTAGGGCACAGAAGGCCCATAGACTCATAGAACCACTTGAATTTACCTATGCTCACAGGTTTCATCAATCCATTTGCAACATTATGCAATGTGTCAACTTCCTCCAGTGTCACCTTTCCATCCTCTACCATGGACCTAAAAAATGGTACTGGATATATATATGCTTTGTATTTTCATGAAATCTTGGGTTCTTAGTGAGACACATGAAACTATTATTATCACATTGAATCATAATAAGTTTCTCACTTAGCCTTACTTTTGAACACAATTTTATAAGAAAAATGGTCTCCTTACAAGCATGAGTAGATTCCATATACTTTGCCTCTACAATGGACAAAGTGAACATAGGTGTCCCTTTCACATCCAACTTATTGCTCCACCAAACAATTTAAACATGTGCCCACTCGTAAAACTCATTCTATGTACATCCCTTGTCCAATTGGAATCAACATAGACATGTATATGTAGTGAGTCTGAGTCCCTTGAAACATTACTATGATAGAAAATGGAATGTTCACAAGTACCTCTCAAATACTTGAATACCCTCTTCACTATATCCCAATGTACACATCCAAAATTATCTATGAATTGACTCAAGACTCCCACTACTTGGGAAATTTCTAGTCTAGTACAAACCATTGCATACATAAAACTAACAATGTCACTGGAATAAGGAACATAATCCATTTCCTCCATATTTGCAAGTATTGTAGGACACTACTCAACGGAAATATTAGTTCCCAAAGAAATCAGAACACTCAATGGTTTTTAATATGCCATGCATAAATGTTATATAACAAAGTTTACATACTTACTCTAGCTCAATCAAATCATTTTATTCACTCTATATCTCCTGATATCCATTCCTAAAATAGATTTTCTAGACCCCAAGTCCTTCATATCAAATTGTGTTGAAAGTTGAGACTTCAAATCACAAATCACATCCTTATTGTTACCAAGGAATAACGTATCATCTACATATAGAGTGATAACAAGGAAATCACCACCATCATGTTTGTGATACACATAGTGATCTGATTTGGATCTCAAAAATCATAATCCTAACACAAAAGAATCAAAATTTTGGTACCACATTTTGGGAGATTGTTTGAGACCATATAAATACATTTTTATCTTGCAAACCATTGACTCTTTAACTTTTTCAATGTAGTGTTATGGCTATACTAATATAATAATAAAAATACAACAACACAATATCTAGGGCCTTACATGGGGATCTATTTTTAACATGGGCCTTTTTCTAGGGGCTTAACATGCCCCTACCCTTGAAACAAGTGTTTCTACCAACACTTGATTAGTTTCAGATGTTTCTACATGAAGAACTCATCTTCCCATGTTCCATCATCTATTGGTAGGTTCTTCCACTTGATGAGGTACTTAGTATTTGTCTAATTTTGCAGCTTCTTAACCCTTGTTTCAAGGATTATTTTCAGTTCTAGTATGATTTCCCTTCATTGATCTCAGGTGAAATAGTTTGAACTGAGATCTTTTCATCGATTACCTTCTTTAAGCAATAAGCATGAAAGATTGGATATACATGTGAATATGGAGGTAAATTTAATTTGTAAGCCATAATTTCAATCCTCTGCAACACCTTATAGGGACCATAATACTTAGGTGTTAATTTATTGTCCTTCTTTTGTTTCTTTGGGGACATATATTTGTATGGTTGCAACCTTAGAAATACCCAACTCCCCACTTCAAATTCCCTTTCACTGTGATATCGATATTCTTGTTGTTTCATCTGAATTTGTGTTGTAACCAAGTTGTTCTTCAATAGTTTGAGAACCTCTAGTTGGTTCTCTATGCGGTCCTCTATTGCTTGAACCTTCACTTTCCCTTTCAAGGATGATGTGATGGATGGAGGATGATATCCAAAAATTCCCATAAATGGGGACATTTTTTACAAAGTATGGAAGGATGTCTTGTACCACAATTTTTCCAAGGGAAACCACTTGACCCATTGTGTTTGTTTATCAGATGAAAAGAAATGAAAATAACCTCCCTCAAATGTAACTATAATCTAAGTTTTCCCATACGATTGAGGATGGTAGAAGGATTTGTGAGACAATTGAGTACCCAAACAAGAAAATAATTTAGTCCAAACTTTTCTAGTGAAAATTGGATCTTTATCACTTACAATGATATTGGGGATTCCATGTAGCTTTTGAACTATTTCCATGAATGTTGTGGCTATTTTACTTTCTTTAAAAGGATAAGAAAGGGAGAAAAAATCGGAATAATTTGTGAGTCAATACACTACTACCATGAAGAAATTATATCCTTTGGACTTAGGTAGACTTGTAATAAAATCCATTGAAACCTCTTCCCAATGTTGAATTGGTATAACTAATGGTTGTAGGAGAGCTAGGTTCTTGATTGTCTCTCCCATATTCTATTGGAAACCCACACATTCATCCACAAACTTTTTAACATTGATTTTTGTTATGAGGAAAATCTATCTATGGATAGGGGAAAACCACAACAGATGAATGACACCCAGAAATCAACTCTAATCTCAAGTATGCTATATAAATGAAATGCTAACAAGAAAATTTTGGAATCCTACCTCGTCTAGATGTTCTAAGAACACCACCGTTGAGCATGCGACCCAAATATTTATTCTTGGAACTTGTCCTCAACAACCAAGATACGCAAGCATGTGGTGATGATATATAATCTCATCATATAAATTAGCATAATCCATTAACATACATTACAAATAATACCATGGAAAGTAATTCAAATATTTGCGAGATATCAATTGGACGAGAAAAGAGTATTTCTATTAAAGTAATCAACATAAGTACATATGCAACAAACTTCTGTAATGACACATATTGGAACCAAGAAACTAAGTCCCTCTAATTGGGCCTCCACCACTTAAATCCTTCGCAAAGACAAGCTCACATGTAGGAGTCAATGAGGTTCTCCATCGCAAAGTAGGAAGCTCTTGGGGGATGAACACAAGAAGTTCACACTTTCAAGGACAAAGCGATACAGACTCAATGTTAAGTGAAATTTCTCCCAAGTGTATTTTCTCTCCAAGTTGAATTTTTGATTAGGCTTGAATATGGCTCAATTTATATCCTCCAAATGGAACTGAAGGGTTGAGTAAGATCGTTTCCAGAATATTTAAGGTCAAGGATCATTGATCATGTAACATGGCATCAAAAACCGACATATTTTTTTAATTTTGAGCACCAAACCCGATGTAAGCAGGTTGTAGTGGAGAAACTTGCTTATACACTACTTGTTTAACTGGTAGGGAACTTATATGTAGAAAAAATTGTATTTTGGCTCTAGAGTGAATAAAAAGGGGACTTGAAGTCTGTAGAGGGAAATGAAAGGCCATCCAAGCAAGATGCATGGAGTGAGGAAAAAATTTCTATAACAGTTTTAAGACCTTCCAAGAAAAATTCCTTCTTGATCTTGTGGTAAATTTTCAAGAACCTTGAATGTCCTTGTATAGGAGAAGTGTGAAATTCCAAAAGGACCTTGACTTTGAGTTGGGAATTCTGACATAAATACAAGTGATATTGATACCATAGTAAGTATTTATTCCACACAAATTTATCTAATACACTTGGGTGCTCTTGTAGTTGTTGAATGATCTTGCATACCTTTTGATATTGCTTCCATTATATCCTTCTTCCACTCAACCAGTTTGTGGAATTGAAATAGCACGTAGTACACCCTTTCTCTCTTCTCCTTTCATTGAAAGTGCATTTGCCACCATATTTTGTTTTCCTTTTTTTTTTAGATAATTTCAAAGTCATAACCTAGCATCTTTGTAACCCATTTTTGTTTCTCTTCTAAAGATAATCATTGTTCCAATAAGTAATTCAAACTATCATGATCTAATTTTACCTTAAAGTGTCTTCCTATTTTGTTAGTGTGTCATTTATCCATGTAATATTACCATCATTTCCTTTTCATAAATTGGTTTGAGTAAGTTCTTTGTTTTAAGCTGGCTACTTTCAAAGGAAGGGGGGTATTCCTTATTGCATTACAAATGAACCAATTCCATATCTTTAGGAATCACATTCTACAATAAATATTTTTGTGAAGTTAGGTGTGGCTAGGACATGATTCATACACATAGCCTCCTTAATCTTCTCAAAATCTTTGGTTGCTTTTTGAGTCCAAGAAAATGCCTCATTTTTTAATAATGTTGTTATAGGTGTTTCTATTTGACCGTAATTCTTGACAAAGTTGTGATAATATATTTTCAATCCTAAGAATCCTCTAATATTATTCAATTTTTTCATAATTATACATTCCAACATAATTTTAATTTTGTTAGGGTCCACTTTGACACCTTCAAGAGATACAATATGACTCGTATTTTTGACTTCTTGAACCCCAATGGAACACTTGGAAGGATTTGTATATAGTTGTTTCTCTTCAAAAAAAATTAACACCATGTCAACATGTTGTACATGTTCTTCCCATGATTTGTTGTAGATCAATATATCATCAAAAAATACTAACAAAAAATTTATGATTAAGTATTTGGAAATAGAATTCATCAAGCTTTGAAATGTTAAAGGTGCATTAGTAAGAAAAAATGGCATAACCAAAAACTCATTATTGATATAAAGGTTGTTTTGGGAATGTATTATTGCCTCATTCTGATTTGATGATATCCAAAGCAAAGATCCAACTTAGTAAAAAAAATTGATCCTTGCAATTCATCTAATAATACATCAACGACGGGAATATGAAACTTATATTTAATGGTCATTTTGTTGAGCTATCTATAATCTGGACACATATGCCAAGAACCATTATTTTTTGTAACCATCACCACCAGTGAAGAGAAATCACTTTGGCTAGGTTTAATGATGTCAACCTCTAACATTTATTGAATCATATGCTCAATTTCACTCTTTTTTGCATATGGGTACATGTAAAACTTAATGTTAGGTGGTACACTTATTGGTTGTAAATAAATAACATGGTCATGATCTTGATTAGGTGGAAGACCCTTAGGAATCTACTTAAATACGTTGGAATGATTGTCGATAACGTTTTGGAGATACATTGGAACAATAGATCTATGTTTCAACATCTAGTGAGAACAATTGTGCAAGTACACCATGGTGTATATTTTTGAGTAATTTTTTAATGATGTTAGAGATTATCACTTTTGAAGAATTCCCTTTGATACAATTGAGTTCAATTTATTTTCCTTCTAAGGAAAATCTCATGAAAAGTTCTTGAAAATTGAGAGCCAATTTTCCCAATGATTGTAACCATTGGACCACTAATACACCATCAACACCGCCTATTTGGATTGCAATCACCAGACTATCCAATTAATATTTCCCCATATTTATCTTAATAGTATGGCACTTCCCCTAACAATGTATGGTACCTCCATCTACAATCATTACTTGAAACTTTAGTGATGGAAATATAAATCAATTGTGAAGTTTTGCTAATTTGAAATTAATGAAGTTATGGGTATTACCAGAATCAATCAACACTTTTACCTTTTTCATTCTAATATATCCTTTTGTATTGATATTTGTGGAGTATTGATGCCAACCAATGCATCGTAAGATATGTTTGGAGTAATCTGTTCTAATTCTATAGCTTGTGATGGTTCCAGTTCTTAATATTCTTTTTCTTCACAATATATGTAGAATCATTTATTATCACCACATGTATGCCCCTTATTGTACATTCTATCACAATTGAAACATATTCTCTTTTCTCTTCTTTCATCCATTTCCCAAGATATCAACCTTGTAGGTTGAGTGAGGTTAATAGAGGGAGAATGCCAGCATGGTGCTCTCTATAATTGTTATAGATCACTCTTCTAGTGGCCACATTTTTACTTTCAATTTTCCTTTCCATATTGAAAGCATGTTATAGGGATTTATGTTCGAAGAGATGCACCTCATGTTGGATGCTCTCCTTTAATGTTCATATAAATATATCTAACAAATTTTTCTCTATAATTTTCTTTAGGTCATGTTGTGACATACACAATAAACCTAATAAGAGAAAGCTTAGAGGATTTTAATAGGTACCCTCCTACTAAACTTTTAGCAAGGTGATTACTACAAACTTGACTGGCTATTCATTCATAAAGCTACTTGTCTATGCATAATCTTTGAATATGATCTAAGTAAATATTGACCAACACAAATTCCTTCATATTACATTGATCTTCTACTCCCCATCCATCTCCAATCGAAACCTTAAGCACCTTTTCGGGAAGCCCCTCTGCAGTAATGTGCTCAATTCCCTACCCACATGACCCTTGTTTAAGCATCATTGGACCTTCATCATTGAATTTACAATGATGTATATCTCCCAATCAATACTTCTGATGACAAAGTTACATCAATTGAATCATCAAAAAAACATTTTGGGAGAGAGTACCGCCAACAACCTTCCCAATGACATCTCACGATGATGACACCATATTCAATTTCTAAGCTATCTACCTCTTCCTGGGACTCAGACCTCAAACATACCTATTAGAAGAGGATTAGCCTTTGAAAATTTCAGGAATGAATCACCAAATGATGCATAAGGTGGGACAATGATAGATTTCCTTATTATAATCCAACCAACCATGAGTCTTTATGAATTATATGTGTTTGGTGGCCTTACTCCATTGACACACATTTTTCAAAGACCCTCCCCCTCCCAGTCATTGGAGAATACAATAGAGTATTCATCTGTGCTACCCCTCGATCAACCTTCACAACGACATTACCCAAGCTACTTCGTCGAAAAAAACATCACCCATTCCCTCCCCATACTCTATTGTCCACTATGGATAAGATCTCTTAATGACGTCATTGGAACACCCTCTCGAAGAAAGCTCACCATGTCGCTCCCCTTCATAAAACAAATTTCCCATATTAATAATGTAAAATCATAGGTGACATAATTAATAGCATGGGCTATATGGATACGATAACACATCAAGACCTTATTGATTGAATGGGTTACCTATGCCACTTGTCACATTTCTCGAAGGTAAACAATTTTTTTAAAAGTAATCGTCGTCAGAAGAATACGATGCATACAAATGTTTTGAAATTTTTTTCCTTATCAATCCTCCCAATGAAGACACAATCAAAGAACCTTTCCACACTAATCTATGTTGGAATACTGAGAGCGGGGGGGGTGAATCAATATGAGCACTTTCATCACTTTTAACCACAATATATAAACTTCAATTTAATCAGTAGTATATCATCGGTGTATCAATCATAAGTATATCATCAATGTATCATGAACACATAAATATGAGCAACATCACATCACATCAAAGAAAAAATACACCATAGTTTATGTGGAAACCCAAATGGTAGAAAATCGCATAATGATTTCTTATATATCAAAGATTACATTTGTTGGAAGAATCAACTTCCCAGTTCTCCAGCTACAACTAGAAGGAGGCTAAAACCCCCATTTATAGACTCCAACCTGAAGGAATCTACAACTCACTGAATTCTATGTCTCCAACCAGAGGGAGGCTACAACCCCCTGATTCTCAGGATCCAACCTAAAGGAATATCCAACTCCCTAAGCTCTTTGGCACCAACCAAAAGGAGGCTACAACCCCCTTTCTTGTCCTTGTCCTATTATAAATGTAGACAAACTATCACTACCAATGTCACTGCCACTACCTTTGTCAATGCCACTATCATTGTCATTGTCTCTATTACATCAACTTGTAATATGTCAACCTGTCATTTTATTTGACCTGTCACTATCACTGTACCATCAACCTGTAACTATGACTGTACCATCAACCTTCTATTCCAAAAACTGTACCATACCATGCATTAACTATGTACCAACAAATTTAATATAACATGCATCAATCAAGTACCATAATATATGCCAAATGTAGATACAATAACATCATATAACATGTACTAGAGCATCAACCACATATAAAACTAGTATGATATACCATAGCATCAATCATGTATATACTTGTACCATATGATCAATGAAGTGCCTCAAAGAACCCAAACATGTGCCTCATCCATATATCACCATACATCAAGTTATACCTCAACCATACATTCACATATCAAAGCTAAAACATGACAGTCATATCATAACTAGACAAAAGAATATACCTATATCAACCATGTATCCAATATGTACCTCAATCATGTGCCAAACCAAACATAAAGCATGCCAAATGGTACCTTAACAGAATTTCAATTGTTTTATATCAAAATTGCATGATGTTTCGCAAGGATCATGAATATGAGGTATGTTTTTGTGATTTTAGGTCATTTTTAAAACATTGTACTCATTTTTTCATTAATGAGTATTTAGTGCATTGTTTTGCATGCCGAGAGATGCAAATTTGAGCTAGTTTGGAAAGTGGTCGACTTTATAGTCCAAAGTTTCAGAATTTCACAAGGATTTCAATGGTGAAGTTATTTTATTGTTTTGAGTAATAGAATTTAAGAGAATCAATTAAATTGGCATATCTAATCTTGAATTTTATGATTTTTTGGGTTCAAAGCACATCATCAAAATTTTGCAATCACCTCAATAGATCTTAGAAATTATATGGAAACAAGTTAGATAGTGCATGTATATATTTTCAAGAATAAGTGGTGTATAAATATTTTTGGATAAATAACCTACTATAACCAACACAAAAAGAACATAAACATACCAATACCTCTATAGTTGACCTCACACAGAATATATATAACCTCTAATCTCACTTTTGACTTATGGGACCTGGTATTAACATAACCCCCATGTTTTTTTTTCCTTGCATGACTAAGATATCCTGTCATGCGGAGCCTCACATGACGAGCCCTAAACAACCTGTGGGGGTGCCTCATGGGACACTAGTAGTCTGACCCATAGGGTCCAACCAAACTAGGGTTTCCTCAACAAACTTTGATCTCCTCAGCAACCCCAAAACTCTTGCACTCCTCTCTTGTCACTACCTCAAATTTCTCCATCGCTAAATTGAAAAATAGATTACTAGTTCACTAGACGATGTTTAATAGAATAGGTGACTGAATGTACTTGTGAATTCCTCCTTGAGGTGTATTTATACTTTTTCAAAGTAATATCTCTCTTTAATCTTAGGGTCTTCTAGAATTTCTTGTTACAACCACTTTACCCTTTCATTAAAGACTTGTAACCATCTAGGGCCTTCTTGACCATTCTTCGAGGCTTCTAACTTCACAAGGTCATAACTCAACTATGAGGAACTACGTGGCATACCACCTCTCACTGAAAATGACATGATGAGGAATATCCATCCATGAGTGATTTACCTGGATTTACACTGTCCTTCATGAAAATTTTCCTTGATTAACTGCGGGTTCCATAGCCATTCCTCTGGGGCTACCTAACTTATTGAAGGGTTGACATCAATGAAAACCAATATTTCAACATTCTTGACCCCATATATCTAATGAAATGCCAATGATAAAAAACAAAAAAAAATCTTTGAAGAATTAATGGAGTTTGTACGATTATGAACATGACAACATTGTAACATGCTAAGCATTTATTACACAGGATTAAGGGGAAAATGTAAAATATAAAAAATTTGTTACACCTTAATCGTCATATTGTTTTCCTCTAATAAAACTGTGAGAGTGTAAGTGCTCATACTTCTATATCATAATAAATTCAAATTTCTTTGAAGCCTCAAGTAGACAGGTATCTTTACTGTATTTTGTCGATTTAATTCTTTTAGTAACTAGTTGGAAGGTAAAATAATTTTGGTATTCTATGTAACAGTGTACCCATATGAGAATATATCATGCGTACATACTAGAAAAAAAAAGAACCTAGTAGCTACTAGGATGACACCTACTATCAACTCATACTCTATCATGGTTGCATACACTAATTTATTCGACATGAGAGAACACTGCACAAGGTATCATGAAATATATCGTATATTCCAAAAAGAGGATTATCCATCCAATGAAAAAGAGATAGATGAATATTGAAATATTATAAGAAGCAACATTCACACTTTGGCAACTCACCCAGTGCTCTTCCCCTACAATGATGTTGCACGATGGTGTTTTAGCCACCTCCAAAAAGAGACAACCACCATCGTCAATGAGTCCAAAGTTCAAATCACTTCCTTGAAGCCATAAGATATCATAATTAGATATCAAACCCCTAAAACTACAATTTATTTAGACAAATCCTTTTTGGAGTATTTCGGGGTATAGAATGAATAATTCAAAGAACTATTGGAAATTTGGTATGTCGGTGAGGTGAGACAAGTTAAGGAGGGAGAAAGATATATCCTGGAGAAATACCTAAAGAGACCATACATGTTGTTGAACACAATGATCTAAAGACAATATGGTGAGGAAACCAGTATACACTTAAGAATGGAGTGGTTCCCAATGAAATATATGGTGGTGAATATAAGAAAAGTTTTCGACTGGACAAGAATCCCGAAATTCAACATTTTTAACAGAGATAAGGAAGCTACATGTATGAAAATCCCAGGTTTTTATCATTCATCATATGTGATTTATGCAATCTTCTTTGCACATCATTTCCCTACTTTTGAATGGAGTTAGACTCCAAGTCACCCTCCAATTCATATCTATTTCTCAGAACTATGGGATGTAAATTTCAAAGAATATTTTTACAACATCTGTGACTATTTCCTATCCCCTTTGTACAAGGTGATTTTTTGGGTTTATCCTCACATAATATCCCAAGGGGCCATAAAAACCCTGAGAGAGATAGGGGACTAGTATGTTAAAACGTATTATAATTATAATAGGGTGTATGGAAGTACTGTGCTGCCACATCTCTTTCCCAAGTATGTACTCGACAAGTTGTTAGTAAGATAAATTTCATACCAGATAGTAGAAAAGGGGATCACATCATATTTATCAGAAAAGAAAAGAAATATTGGCCACATTTCCCACCACACATATGAATATATACTTTTTTAAATAAACCCCATGCTAAGAAGGAAGCCAAGGCCCTGAGGGAAATATGTTTGTGCACAGGGAACCTAAAGGGGCATGATCCACACAATGTAGTGTATTACCATGTAAGTCGGTCAAGCTTACACAACAATTCATTCATGAAGTGAACTTTGTACAAGATCTCTTCAATCGATATTTGTTTTTTTGAAGAAGTATTACAAAGATTGCATGATGAACCAGCTATGGGAAAGCTCCGAAAGGAAGAAGCTGAAGAGAGGAATGCAGTGAAGGAGAAATTCAAATTTTTTCTACAAAAGGAAAAAGAGATCCTAGAGGCTAAATAAAGAGAAAAAGAACAAAAAGCTAAGGACGGAAAAAATAAGGCTAGAGAAGAAGAAGAAAAATATCAACAAAGGAAAAACACAGAGTCAAAAAATAAGAACACCAATCAAGATGAAACCCTGTAGAAAAATAGTGAAGGGAGAAAAAGGAAAACAAATCCAAAGAGGATGTGGAGCTGGAAAATAAGAGAACGAATGATGAAGATAAATTAAGATTATCTTCTCAAGCTGGAGAGAAAAGGAAGAAAGAAGAAGAGGAGAAATGAAATGCATCTAAATCATAGGGGAAAATAGAGGAAAGAACATAACTGGAAAAGAAGAAAGAACATGATGAATTGAATAGATTTGTGGAAAACCCCAGTGCCAGTATAATTACCATCCCTATTGAAGAAAGAACTCCCCTAGCATCCATCCTGGGAAATATTTCTTACACATTTCAATAAATAGGGATGGATGATGTTGTAGTGGTTGTAGGTGAATATGATTACAACCATAAGAATAGAGATATTGAGAGGAGTATAAACATGAGAAAGAGGGGAGAATCATCACTCAAGAAAGAATCCTTTGAAAGAAGCAATAAATGGAAGGAATACAAAGAACCAAAGTAAAATGCTATACATACAACATCAGCCCTAAATGCATTTGTAGGTGCAAATGCCAGGTCATTATATGAGATATGAGAAGCATTGGATGTATCTAGGGCTAGTTCAGATGAGCTTGAAAAAGCTATGAACATCATAAGGGACATAGTATCTTATTAAGTAAAAAAAGAGGCTATCACAACAAAACATCTTCATAAAGAAGAACTACAAAAATAGTTACAACTCTAGAAAGATAAATTATATCCTCAATCTGGGAAAAGAGCTGGTGTAAATATGATATTACATCAAGAAGAGATATAATATCTCAATATTAAACATTAAGAGGAAATGGAGAAGCTCGGAACCAAACATGCATAAGAGATGACAAGATTACAAGTTTAATACCAATGTTTCCCCCAACTTGTAAATATAATTATATTTTGCTAAAAAAATATGGACATATCTGTTATCTGTGGATTTTGGGAAATGATGAACCTTTCTAAAGAAGGTAATGTAAATATGTAACGTAACCCCAACCTAAATGAGGTACACTACGGTGAGGATTACACATAAAAATTAAATTTATGGTAACTAAAGTAATTATTTTATTGTTAGTCGATTCCCTATAGCTTATAGCTACAAATTTAAATCAGGTTTAGCTAACTATCTATAGCCATAAAATAGATGCATCTAAAGAACACCAAATTAACATGAATGCAACTTAATCATTCACACAGTAGCATATGAATCATTCTCAAATACACATAGTTCATGCACAACAATAACACATGTAAATAACATGACAACAAGATATAACACTTATCTTTTGAATATGTTATGCAACTAGCTACTTGGGACAAACATTCCACCCAACCATACACTAATTGTTCCAATTCTCAACATCCATTCACCCCCGAGCTGAGGCTAGTAATCCAAAAAAGAGGGTGGTCTCTCACAGTCCACTTGTAGCTCATAAAACTCATAACCTAACTAATATTCTCCAACAACTATCTCAATTTTTCTACCATCTCTCTTCCTCCAGACCTTCCCAACCCAAGGAATGCACCATTCATTTATTAGGGATTCAAGAGAATGTTCCATCCATTTATCAATATTAACACAAGGAATATGTCATTCTTTTATCAGGGTCTCTTTGGCACATGTATCTAGGAATATCTCAGTTGGGAACTCAAGGGAACTTCTTGCTAGGAAAAATACCAGCAATCAAACAACAAACACTTGTTGTTAAAGTGAAACTCACTCCAGAGTTCACTCTTTAGGCCTAAAAACCTAGATCTTAATATATATCTCCAAAATGATTCAAATACATTCCAACTTGCTGTAGAATTATCCCTCCATGGTTGCACCAACTTCAAGCTCTCTTTCTTGTTCTCTCCTTTCCCTAATGCACAGAAACTTCATGTCTAAGAACTACTATCCCAACCCATAAAAATTTCATCCCTTTGGCTTGCCTTTCTTGACTCACACACTTCCCCAAGCTGATTGTACTCAACCTCCATGTGACCAATAACTATGGGATGTGACCACTCACACCCACCCTATTACATGTATTCAATTATTGGCTTTGAGCACACTCAATTAGAAAATGGAAGGTTCATATACAAAATGACAATTTTAGAAACAATGGGTTGAAGTAATATACATGGGTATTTCCCCCTTGGACCCCTCTTGGAAATTATCCTAGACACTTCCCCCTCTTGTGTATTAATTCACCCCCCATCTCTTGTCGATGTCCCCTTAGTAATTGGCATCACATTTTATTATTAAAACATAGAGATACAATTCACATATTACATCGCTTGGCCATAGCCACATATTATATCCACATAAACATTAATTAAACTCGGGATTATAATGGGGGTGTTACATTCCCTCTCCCCTAGAATTGTGTGTCATACTCAGTGCACACTATGTTGATATACATATATGCAAATTACATCACAACACTTAGAAATAAAATTCTACAATTTCACAACTCTAATCGCAGTTCCGACCATAATCTCATGCTACTCTCAACTCACTGACCCAAGGAATGCACAATTCGTTTATCAAGGCTAACCAAAGGGATGAACCATTATTTTATCAAGGTCCCCAACGCAATTGGATAGGAATATAATATGTGGTTCCATAACTCTAACTACTCAAAATGGAGTCTTTCATTCATTTTTCTTCAAAATCGTCAAAACTTCGCAGGTATTATTCCTGCATGTTTTCCTCATGCTCCCATGTAGCATATTCAGGACCATAGTAGGTCCATTGAACATTTACCATCCCTATGGATTTGTTCCTAAGAACATTGACCTTCCATTCTAGGATGCGTATTAGTTCCACCCCAAAATCCTCTTCGTCCTCCACCTGGATCACATTCCAATCAATTATGTGGTTAGGATAAGGTACATACTTCTTTAATAATGATACATGAAATACATTATGTACTCTCATGGATGAAAACAATTATATCATGTATGAAACCTACCATATCTTTTCTAATATTTCAATAGGTACACAATATCTCGTTGCCAACTTCGGGAAACTTCCTAATCTTAGTGAAATTCTCTTTTCCTTCACTTTCAAAAACACATGTTCTCCCACTTTGAAATCTATGAAAACTTTGTTCTTGTTTGCATAACGTTTCTTCCTATCATGGGAAACCTTTAAATTATGCTTTATCCTTGTCATCTTCTCTTCCATTTCTTTCAACAAATATGGCCCAACAATTGCTCTATCTAATGGATTATCCCTACTCACTGAAGTGTTACATTTTCTGCCATACAATGCTTTAAATGGACTCATTTTCAATGAGTCTTGATACCCATTGTTGTAGGTAAAGTCAAGTAAATGAATATAATCTTCCAACTTTGATGGCCAATCCATCACATACATTCTAAGCATGTCCTCAATTATCTTGTTATTCCTCTCTGTTTTCCCATTTGACTCTGGATGATATGATGTGATAAGATTTAAATTCGTCCTAAATCCTTTGAACAAACCTTTCCAAAAATTTGAAGTAAACTTTGGATCTCTGAAACTATTGTCTTAGGCACTCCATGTAACTCGGCAACTTCTTTTATGAAAATATATTCAATATTTATTGCCTTATGTGTGGTCTTCATTGGAATAAAATGTGTTGCTTTAGTTAATTTATCCACCACCACCATGATGGAATCATGTTGTTTCACTGTTCTAGGAATCTTTGTGATAAAATCAATCATAACTTCTTCCCATTTATATTATGGAATGGGCAATGGTTTCAATAACCCAGTTGGATGTCTATGCTCATTATTCACTTTCTGACACTCTAGACATCTGGCTATGTAATTAGCCACCTCTTTCTTCATTCTCATCCAAAAGTATTGGCTTTTTACTGTTGCAATTGTCTTCTGATATTACAGGTGTCCAACATATGGCACATTATGCATTTCCTTCAGAACTGTGTTTTTCATCTCACTAGAATTAGGCACATACACCTTGCCTTTGTACATGAGAATCCCATCTTCCTTCATCTCATAACAATTACATTTATGCTAAAAAATTCCTTGTTGTATTGTTTCTTTTATTTTGACATATTGTTGATCTGAATTTGCTATTGAAATAATTTGATCTTTCAAATCTGTCATGTACATGTTGATCGATGCCACACGCACTTCATGAGCTCTCTTGCCGATTGCATCAACCACTTGATTTTATTTTCCTTTTATATGCTTAATTTTGAAGTCATACTCACTCATAAATTCCAGCCATTTAGTTTGACTAACATTTAGTGTTGGTTGTCCAAAAAAATGTTTCAGATCACAATGGTCTGATCTTAGCTCAAATTTCTTACCCATAAGGTAATGGCTCCACATTTTTAATGCATGTACAATAGATGCTAACTCTAGATCATGTGTGGCATAATTTCTCTCATGCTCTTTTAGTTTTCTAAACTCATAACTTACCACATGATCCTTTTGACTAAGAACTCCACCAAGCCCTTCTTTGCATGCATCAGTGCACACAACAAGATCTTCATCCTGATCCGCAATATTCAATATTGGTGCACTTGTCAAGATGTCTTTCAGTTGCTGAAAGTTCTCTTCACACTTGGAATTCCATTCAAATTTCACTACCTTCTTTTGCAAAGAAATGTTTGGGCCTGGGATATTTTAAAAACCTTTTATGAACCTTCGGTAATAACTGGAAAGACCCATGAATGATCTGAATTCTATCACATTCCTGGGCGATGGCCATCCTCTAATGGCCTCTATCTTCTCAAGATAAATTTCCATCCCTTTCGCTAAAATTATATGACCCAAGTAGTGAATCTTGTTTTGGTAAAAGATGCACTTACTTAGCTTAGCATACAACTTATGTTTGTCTTAGAACTTGAAACACCATTATTAAATGTTGCTCATGCTCCTCTTTTGATTTAGAGTAGACGAGTATATCATCTAGGAACACAATCACAAACTTTTCCAGGTACTCCCCGAACACTCCATTTATCAAACACATAAAAACTGTTGGGGCATTTGATAGCCCAAATGGCACTACTATGAATTCATAATGCCCATATCTTATTATGAATGTTGTCTTGTTGATGTCTTCTTCATTTATCCTCACTTGATGATAACCCGATCTCAAGTCAATCTTCAAAAACGTTCTTGCACCCTTCAACTGATCAAACAAATCATCAATTCTTGGCAAATGATACCTATTCTTTATGGTGACCTTATTAAGTCGCCTATAATCAATACACAACCTCAAGGTTCCATATTTTTTCTTTACGAAAAGAATCGGGCCTCCCCAAGGTGACACAATTGGGCGTATATACCCCTTCTTCAAAAGTTCTTCAAGCTGCATATGTAACTCTTTTAGTTATGGTGTGCCCATTCTGTAAGTTGTCTTAGACACTGGGGCAGCTCCTGGCACCAAATCAATAGAGAAATCAATGTCTCTTTTTGGTGGTAGTCCCAAAATTTCTCTAAAAACATCTTCAAAATCCCTCAAAACTAGATGGTCTTCAATGCTTTCCACTTTTCTTCAAAATCCCTCAAAACTAGATGGTCTTCAATGCTTTCCACTTTGTCTTTGGCTGCCTCCTCCATATGGGCTGTAAACATCTGACATCCTTTCCTAAATCTCTTCTTCAACTGCATAGCTGAAATATCTCTAACAACTATAACTCTTGGAATGTCTTGAATCTTGCCTTGCTACCCTTCCTCAACGAGACATGTGATTGTCTTGTTGTAACATTCTAGGACATCATGATATTTCTCAAACCAATCCATGTCAATTAGACAATCACATGAACCTAATCGTATGATGTTTACATCCACCTTTGTATTGAGTCCATTCATGTCTATCAAACAATATTAAACCATCTCATTGATTTTCCTCTTAGCCCCTGTGGCTAACTGAACTAACCAATACTCGTTATGCTTACTTCTTTGCAAGTGAAATATTTCGACACATTTATGTAACTGTGGCTAGCTCCAGAATCAATTAAAATTATAATGGGCTCATTTTTATCTTACCTTCCATTTCAATCATTGGAGATTGATATTTATCTCGCTTCTTATCCAAGGTTGCATAAATCCTTAGCATGCTTCTGCCCATATCTTCCATTGCTTCAGCCTCTTGAATGTTGTGGACAATCCTCATTCTTTCTTTTTTGCGAGGGCAATCCCTATATAAAATATTTCCCTCACATCGCTGACATTGCACCGGCTGTTGCCTTGGCCTTTTCCCAAATGAATATGTAGCCTTGTGTTCATTTTAGGTGACTTGACATTGCTGATTTGCTTGGGAATTATTCCTGAAAAAGGGTGGATTAAAACCATTCTACCTTTGATCCTTTTTACCCTTCATCTTGTCATTCCAAGCTTTTGGAAAACTGGTCCTCCTTTGCTCTACTCATACAGATGCCTTGCTCTCCTTATTGTTTCCTCTAAGGTTTTGGAGTTATCATATTGAATCTTATCACTATAGAAAGAGGGTAACCCACTCATAAACCTTTGGATTTTGACCTTCTCATCCTTGATGAATTCAACATACTTTAACAATTCAGAGAATCACTTCTCATATTCCTCCATTGTCATAATTCCCAACTTGAGTTCAAAGAACTCTTTCATCTTTCTTGCATAATAATGCTCAGACAAATATTTCTCTTGGAAATATCCCTTGAAATACCTCGATGAGATTCTTTTCTCATCAAGTTTTTTGGCTTGCTTAAGTTGATCCCACCACATGTAGGTTTCCTTCCCTTGCAAGTGGTAGGTGGAAATTCTAGCTTCTACCTGGGATGGGTAATCATGTAGTTGGAAATATTTCTTCATTTCCAACAACCAAGCCTTGTAATCTTCTCCTTTCTTGTGCTCGCCATTGAAAGTTGGTGGTTTAATCTTCTTGATTTCACCTTGCAAGATGTCTTCCTCAAGTCTTATCCTTTGCCTCCGAACAAGAGACACACTTGGGATGCTCCGTGGACATGAACTTGCACGAGTTCTTCTGGTGGAATGCCTTGGAGAATGATGGTGTCTATTCACGCTTCTTGACTGCCTTTCATTCCTTTTAACACATAAGATTGATCATGTTCTCCAAGGATTATGTCATACCATCAACTA